>PVKS010005276.1:68640-86372 GCA_004027875.1 Aplodontia rufa
TATAATTGTTTAATATTAGACTGAAATAATCTTCATAGAGACATAAAGTATAGAGGTTTTAAATGGAAGGATGGGGATATTTTTCTATACATAAATTAAACTTATGCACAATAAAGGTTATAAAAAAGCAAAAATAAATGCAAAAATTAGGAGAAAAATATATGCAAAACAGATGTTTGGGTATATACATAAGCAGGGAGTTTTACTTTCAATACTAAAAATAAGAAAAAAGTCCACCCAACAGAAAACTAGGCAAGAAATATGAACAGTCAATTCCCAAGAAAATTGCAAAGAGCCAATAAACTTGAAATTACTCAACTGCACGTATAATTAGGGAAATGGAAAAATGAAGCAACACAGTTTTGAAATCATCCCAGTGGGGATTCACTAAAGCTGTCAAATGTAAAAGCCTCAATATAAACAACTTAATGTTAAGCAAAAGGGGAACAAGTATACAAATTATGACATATCTACACACATAAAACAGTCAGTAGTGATGTATATATGAGGGGAAGAAACTAAGCAGCGTATACATATAACTACATGCATAAATGCTTTCTGATAAACTGTATGACCTACACTAGAGGAAGAGAAAAGGATGCAAGGAGTGCAATAATAGGATCCCTAATGTTTTACTCCATATTCTGCAGGACTGCATGAATGGTTCACAAGATTATATTCCCATATTAATTGTATAATGAACATTATCAAGCAAAACAAAATGAAAATCCTAAAAAAAGCGCTGGACCTTGTTAAGACCACATGAATACGCAAATACCTGCAAGCATCCCCGCCTTACCGTGGGAAGAAGAAAAGAGCTGAATTGCTCACTCAGAGCCCTCGCTGACCCCAAGTCAGTGGAGTCACAACAAAATCTCTGTCCCATTCACTTCATGTCAACCACACCGAGCCCTTCTGGGCACGCCTGTGAGATCACAGGGATTCTCTATCACAGAAGTGCAATCTGCTTACCAGGCATCCCCTGGACACCTCCCTACTTCCATGGAATTTGGCAGGAAATCCCATCCTGAACTCTAGGCCTCTGGCCAACAATGACTTTCCCTTACACCACAAGTTCATGCTTCTCCTGGACCGAGCTCTGCTTTTGAACTGTATGCCAATAATCCCCACAATTGTACTCTGCAATCTCTGACCCTTCTAACCCCTCAAAGGTTCTCAAAATTTGTCCTTGAATTTACAAATAGATCTGTAGTACCCTTAGTAGGATTGGATCTATGGTAACAACCTGACATGCTTTGGGTTTTTTGTTTTTTGTTTTTTGTTTTTGGTACAAGGAATTGAACACAGAGTCACTTAACCATTGAGCCACTTCCCCAGCCCTTACTTTTTAATTTTAATATGGGGTCTCGCTAATTGGCTTAGAGCCCCTACATTGCAGAGGTTGGCTTTGAACTTGCAATCCTCCTACCACAGCTTCCAAGCTGCTGGAATTATGGACATGTGCCACCATACCCAGCCTGACATGCTACCTTTTCCCATGCTGTATCCTCCTAAATTATCTCTAAGACAGACTTCTGGGTATCATGAGATATATAAATTATTGAAATCTATACAAAATGTTAACTTTTTTTTAAAGAGAGAGAGAGACAGGGACAGTGAGAGAAAGAATCAACTTTATTTAGTTTTTTTAATGTGGCTTTTGTTGCTCTGACACTTCATTGTGTAAGTGGTGCTGGGGTTTGTACCCACATCCTCACCCATGACAGACAATAGCCATAACCACTGAGACATCACTCCAGCCTCCAAAATGTTAACTTCTTAAAGCAGTCTTTTTCTAAGTGTCCCTTTTCTTTACCCTCTCATTAAAAAGTACTAGCTCAATTAAACTAAAGCCCCTAAAACAGAGGGGTTGATGGGTTAAATTATACACGTCACCAAAAAAAAAAAGATAAGCTGATGTCCTAATCCCCATTATTGAGAATGCTACCTTACTTGGAAACAACCATTACAGTTGTAATTAATTTCCATGGGTGGACCCCTACTCCAGTTATGATGTCCACATGAAAACAGAGACACAGGAACAATGCAATGTGACAACAAAGACAGAAACTGAACTTATGCAGCTTCAAGCCATGAAATGCCATACAGTCAGCAAACACCAGGAAGAGCAGTGCAGGGTTCCCCTAAAGACTTCAGAGGAGGCTGGCCCTCCTGACACTTTTGTGAACTTTTTGCATCCAGACTTGGGAGATAATATCTACTATTTTAAGACACCCAATTTAGGATACTTTATTATGACAGCCCCAACAAAACTAATATAAAAACCAATCCTAACATAAAAGTTCTTGCTTTTGAAATTGAAATAAAATGCTACAGTAGACATCTGATTCAAGAAGGCTCTCTATAAGCCACACTTGTTTAGTGACTGATGAAATTATATAATTCAGAGAAGTTAGCTCTTGAATACATATTACTAGGATCTTTTCTACTTTTCATAACTCATTTATGAAATGAATAAGCACAGCTAGAAGTCCTATAGGTATGGGAGATACAAGAAAGAAGAAAAAATTACCAATATGCCAAGCAGAGAACACTAAAGGAAAAGATTGCTGCACTTTCATATTTGACAAACTATTGCTGCTAACTTTCAACAGATAATCTTTATTATTTTATAGAAGTATTTATTCATTCCTTCTTTATTTATAAGACTTGTTTTCTATGCAGTTGCTGATGAAATCCCTTCCTGGCATATCTAGATATGCTCATATTTTTTCACCTTCTGACTTTTTAAATTAAGGGTAGAGTAATTAGATTGCAGTACCAAACATCCCACCATAAATTGTAGCCAAAATCCCATCTGACAGTGGTGTTTTAATCTTTAATACATTGCCACATCTACCATATTAACAAGACATGCCTATGTAAGTGTAACTGGCCTGTTGTAGGTTATGTTTTATTCTTGCTTGTTGATTTTTTGGGTTTGTTATCCTTTTGTGTACATATGTGTGAATTTTAGTCAGATGTTTTGCCATCAGTTCAATCTACGTTCATAAAAAGAAGAGAGAGGTGTAATTAGCACAGGAATTATCACTTCACTGAAGTCTTGATAGAAGTCACTTCCCAAACACTTTAACTTTGTTCCTTACTGAAAAAATTAGTAGATGATTTTCAAATTTTTCTGAGCCCTGTGATTGAGATTGCCTATTTCCTCTTGGGTCCATACTGATCACTTATATTTTCCCAGAATAACACTTATATTACTATGCTTTCATAAGCATTATTGTTTTATTATTTTAAGTTTCCATATATCAGGTTGTAGACTCTTTCTCATTCTCAATATTGTACAGGAGTTTCTGTCCTTCCCAATATAATGCTCACCAGAAGTTGCTGATCTTTCAGAGTGCAAGTTCTTAGATTTATGCATTTATTTCCCACTGTGTCTCATCATTAATGTTTTCTTTTTTACTTCCCTTAAATTTATAGATTTATTTTCATTCTCCTTTTCTACATCTCAGCCTGGATATTTACTTAGATTTTTATGATTAAAAAACAAAAAGGAAAACTAACTTATGGTGGCTAAATCTCCATTATCCTCAGAAATGATATCTCCATTATATAAGATAATCAACAACTGATTATAATGGAATAAATTATGATCTGCATTCTGAAATATAATGCCATGTTCAATTGAATTATGTGTTTAAATATTATCTGGAACAGACAGACAGAGACAAATCTATAACACTGAAAGAAGTCAAGTATTTTTAAGTAGGAAAATCAATTATCTTTCAGAACAGTGGCGAGTGGTAGAGAGTTAAAAGGTCAAAGGTCAACTATATATTTATAAAATTTGACAGTGTAAATCACTGAGCAATGTCTCTGAAAATTTATTATGCTTCAAAAGAAAACATTGTAACACAAATCCATTAAAAGTAGACGTAATATCTTATGTAAAGTATTAAATTTTGGTAAATTTGAAAATATGAAGAAAAGGTTGATTTTAAGCTGAGTAGAAATCTATGAAATCTGGTGCTATTAAGACCATAATTAAGAATTATTTTCATTATATTGGAACTGAGGATTTAACCCTGGGATACTGTACCACCAAGGAATGTTTTTTTTTGTTTAAGACAAAACAAAATACTTTTAAGTTCATGCTAAATTGCTGAGGATCTCCCGAATTGTCAGGATTAAAGGCGATTATCACTGTAATTGTCAATAATTGTTTTAAGTGAAACATAATATAACATTTTCTAGAAGCATGAATTAAAAACATATCAAATACTGTTGTAATTAATGTGTATAGGGCTGGAACAGTGGCTTGGTGGTTATGGTACTTGCCTGGCTTGCGTGAGTAGGCAGGTTTGAATCCCCAGTACCATCCATGTACATAACTAAGTGTTGGAGCAACAGAGGCCACATGAAAAACTAAATAAAATTGATTCTGTCTCTCTCTCTCTCACTGTCCTTCTCTCTTTAAAAAAAAAATAATACTTAATATATACAGTTAAAAAATGCTTTCTGGAGATAGGCTTGGTGGCACACAGAGACTTGGGAGGCTGAGGCAGGAGCAACACAAGTTCAAGGCCAGCCTGGTCAACTTAGCAAGACATTGACTCAAAATAAAAAAAAATAATAATAATAAGGCTTTGGGATATAGCTCAGTGGTAGAATGCTTGCCTACTATATACAAGGCCTGAGATCAATTTCTAGAACTGCAGGGGGGGGAGTATAAACCTGAATAAACACAATTCCTTTTCCTTTAAACCCTTGTACCCCAAGAGGTCGATAACTTTTTAAACAGCAGTTGTTATAGCTGGAGGATGTAGCTCAATGCTAGAGCACTTGCCATACATGTGCCAAGCACTGAATTCCATCTCCAACAGTCGAAATTTATTTATCTTTTTAAGTAAACCAGTGGCTGTGGATTAGAGAGAGAAAACCAAGTGCAATAAGAAGGTGCTGATTTTCACCTCACTTTTTTCCCTGATATCCCATACTGCAAAGTAAGAAGCACTTCGAGATCACTTTCAGATACAAAAAAAAAAAGAACATATATAAAGAACATGTGTGTAAGTATATTAAACTGATACAGTCCCTTGTCATGACAGAAACATTATTAATCAACACTAAAGCAACATAGTATTATTCAGATGCAGAGTACATGAGCTTCTGTGGAAGTACCTTGATATTTCCATTACAATTCAAATTACTTCAGGAAAAAGGATGGTAATATATTTGGTGAAGCATGAAACACAACAGAATGGGTAGGAGGTATGGTGCGAAATGGAAAGAGTATGTTCCGTGTGAATGAATTCCAGGTAACAAAGGAAAAGTCAAACAATGGGAGAAACAGCACAAAACACATCTGCTAACTTAATTCATACCGTCAGGCCCTCCGCTGAGAACCCACTATTAAAGTCTAGCAGTTTAAAAACAAGGTAAATATATGAACAGAAAATGAAACCAAACCATTGTTTCTGCCTGCCTTCCTTAAAGATTTTTTGTTCCTATTTGCACTTTTAAAAACTTTTCTTTATTTCAGTGCTTTTGAATTTAACCAGGATGAAAGATTTAGGTAGCCAGTGCATAACTACATATCGGAAATTAAAGTTTATAATATTTTTTGACGCTGTCGATAGTCGATATTATGTTGCATTCACTAAACACAAGTGAACAGACATCTACTTTGCCTGGGATAGGTCAACTTCCTGTAGGGAACTGGTTCCCCTCCACTTTATACCAAACCTGAAAAACTTGCTCAGTCCTCCCACACTGCCCAGTATTTCATCTAACAAAACTTACAAGACCCCAGGAGAGTCACTCGGAGAATTTTATGCAGAATTAATACAGACACCAAGACAACAAAAAGTTCTCTGCACTTTTAAGACTGAGAAGAGTCAGTAGGTTAACATAAATAAAGGTCCAAGAGCCAGCCACCCTCTCATCCCTCAACAGAGCAGGACAGAGAATGGAGCAAAGCCAGAGGAAACCTTAGACACAAAATTGGGTCAAATTCCCAGAACATAATCAAGCATTTGTATTTAATTGTGCCTGCATCTAGACAACCCCATGAGTTCCCAGTTATGGGAGTTCATAAATTCTCTTTTGGGTCTAAGCAAGCTTAAGCTAGATTTCTAATATAAACAAACAAAATGTTCTTGTAAAGATAAGCAGCAAAGCAAGGACTTGAATTCAGTTTGCATTTACCAACTCAAACCTCTTAATAGCCCCTAGGACTTTCCAGTAAAAGAATAAAACCAATTTTAATCATAGGGATTTTTCTAACTCCACAAGCAAACTTTTTAAATTACCCTATTATCCGTACCTTGCTGATAATCATCAGTAACTTTGAAGAAGAAGAAGATAAAAAAGAAGAAAAAGAACCATCATTACCACAACCATGATCTTGTTCGTTAACTCCCTGGCTGAGTAAATATTCTACACTTACATTGACATGATCTATTTCTTAATGAAGACAAAAACTAACATTATTAATAACTAACATATCAATTCTGTATCATATATAAAGGCTTTCTTTATGAGCCCAAATACCCATCTTAGCACTAGTGGAACAAATTTGTGAAAAACAGTAAGCATTGAAACCAACTTTTATGTTATAATATGATATACTTTTTCAAAAAATATCAGCTGTAATATATCAATACTCATGAATACAGAAGACGTGTCCCCAAAGAAAGCAATCACAACTGCCATTCAACTATGAGTCTCAGAAGCATGATTAATGAGAACAGTATTTCAGAAAAACAGCTATCATCATCTCTGTTTCCAGCAGCTAAATCAAAGCCCCTCTCACCACAGGTTTCAAAAATGAACCCAAATGGAGAAAGCAAGTCATACTCACAAATTATAAAGCATGTCAGCCATGTTGCTGCGATAGTACAAAGCATTTCTATAGGCGTTTTCAGCTTCAGAAATTTTGCTCTGACTCTTCAGAACATTTCCCAGGTTACCCCATGCTGGCAAGAAGAAAAAGAAGCATTCAGGCCAAGAGTCAATCCAATTATACATAACATAATATCAGGCCATCAAGAAGTACCATGGGGAGAGAAAACCCTCATAAAACATTTTTAAGAAGGAAAATTTATTTTCCTTATACTCTAACATTTCATCAAGTCAGGAGATTAAATATAATCAAAGCTTAAAAATAATTAAAGCAATTATTATGTCTCAATGTTAATATACATACACAGTTTATCATAAGACCAAGAATAATGTTATCTTAAGATCACCTACAAAGAATTCATGCTCTTTCAAGTTTCCGCAGGAGTCTTCAGTCTGAAAGTACTGTGAACTTATTGGACTAGAAACTGTAAGAAATCATCTTAAACTAAACAAAGATTTCAGTCAAGTATGAAAAACTGATAAATACCATAGAAGATCTAAAGATAAAAAGCAAAAAATCTAAACAAGATCAAAGTTATAGAGATGTTCAGTCGGCATCAGGACATATCCACAAAACATTATCCTTCTTAAAACAGGAAAGCATATATGGTCTATTCAGATATAATGTTTTTTATATCCTTTCTACTAAGGAGTTCACTGCAGGGAAAATCATTCCCCACACATAATCATGTTGAAAATTATATATTTTCTGTGTGCACTTAATTTTCTCCCCATTTAATTATAATCTCATTGTTAAAAAGAACAAAGACAATATCAATAGCTGCTCATATGTCATGGCTCTCAAATAGATCAAACCCTAATCCTTGGCTATATCTCTTGTTTTCATTTCTCCCCACACGGAAATGGGTGTTGATTTTTGAAAATGGACTCTTCTCCCATCAGGAAGATGAAGACACTAGCAAAGGCATATGTATATCAAAATGTGGTTAATAACTATACCTGAATAGTAAAAAGGTTGGTTTTTTTTTTTCTTTTTTTGAAAGAGAGAGAGAGGGACAGTGAGAGGGAGAGAAACAGAGAATCAATTTTTATTTAGTTTTTCATGTGGCTTTCATCACTCCATCACTTCACTGTGTATGTGGTGATTGGGTTCAAATTCAAAATTCACGTCCTTGTGCATGCCAGACAAACACCATAACTGCTGAGCCACAGTTCCAGCCCTGAAGGTGTAAATTTTTTTTTAAAGAGAGAAGGGGAGAGGGGGGAGGGGGAGGGGGAGGGGGGAGAGAGAGAGAGAGAGAGGCAGAGAGAATCAATTTTTATTGAGTTTTTCACATGGCTTTCATTGCTCTGATACTTAGTTGTGTATGTGGGTGCTGGGGTTTGAACCCGTGTACTTACCGCCAAGCCACAGCTCCAGCCCCCAGAGATGCAAATTTTTAATGCATTAAAAAAGGTACAGAATCTTTAGGGTCAGAATCACCTGTGTGCTTGTAATTTAATATATCAGCACAATGGTTCAGTCATCTGTAAAATGGGTTCACAGTTAATGACTCATTGAGTTTGTGATGAGAATTAAATTAGTTATACACATTAAGATGTTTCAAATAATCCCTGAACATCATAAACAAGAAATATTTGCTACTATCACTAATGCTATTGTTATTGATATACTATAATTTGTAACTATCAAGCACTGATGATAGAAATAATATTAAATATGTATTCTCATATTGTCTACGGAGAATACTAATCATTAATATTTGGCAAGCAATGCTTCTGATGTAAAACAGGAAGGGCACTGAACTGATTATTATCCAACACCTAACAGTGCTAAACATGTCATATCATTGAGCTCTCTACAGAGTCCTGTTCGTAAACTCAATGCCAGTCCTGTGGATGAGAAAACAGACTCAGAAGTAGTGAAGTATTTCCCAAATTAACCCTGAAGTATTAAAGCAGAAAGTCCAAACAAAGGCTCACTATTTCCAAATATATCTCCATTTCACATTCTCATACTGTTTTGCCTTTTAATGCAAACCAACATTCATACATTAAGAACCAGGCCTTGAAATGAATTGAAAGGTAAAGCCAGACACAAAGGACTGCAAGTTCAAGGCCAGTCCAACCAACTTATCAAGGCCCTCAACACACAGAAAGACCCTTCTCAAAATAAAAAATATTAAAAATGAGTTCTGGGTACCATCCTCAGTACCACAAAAAAACAAACAAATAAAAAAAGGCAAAGCAATTTAAAATATTGTCCAGTTGAACTACTAAGTCAGTAATAAGAAATTAAAATAAGAAACAGAATGTTATAATTATCTTCAGATTTAACAAATATAATATCACATGCCTTTTATTTCTACTAGTCTTCCCCCAACAAATTAATAAAGTATGCCTCTATGGAAACTTCTTAGATCCAGGCACATTTCCAAACCCCTTCATCCTTTCTCAAAGTTCTGCTTTGATTGTGGTATTAGAAAGTGAAAACTGATTTGTACTGAAATTACTCCAGAGAAATGCACCCAAATATTAATTTAAGCACCAAGAAAATTATTTTAATGCTATCCCACTAAAATAACAGTCTTAGAACACAAATGTAAGAAAAACAATAAGCAAAGTCTTACTTTAAATATTTTAAGGTATAAATCCACACAAGCAAATTGATCTTTTTGTTAGATATTTATATCTTACTTATATAATAAATTAACAAGCAATGCTTATTAGTAGTTAACAAGTATGAAACTATATTTAGATATATCCACTCCTTTGGATATATATTCATTTATTCATTCACAAACTGTACTTGTTGATTACATTTTTTGCCCAAGAACTTTACCATGTACACAATATTGAAATAAAATAATCAAGCCTGCACCCACCCACTTGGAGCCTATGATAAAAGGGAGATAGGGCTAAAGAAAATATGATCCGTACAATAAGATGAATGAATTAACATTGAAGAGTGGTAAATATTACAAATAATAAGACAGAGTTAGGTGGTGTTGGGTGAGGCTAATTTAGATATGAATATCACTTATCAAAGTCAAAATCCTGCAACTGGAAACATAATGTGATGCCCTGGGGTTCTCCAGGGTATAATGTTCTCTCTTTTTCTCTCTCTCTCAGTGCAGGAAAAAATTTTGTCAACTTCTTTTCCTCCAGGTGCATTCCCTTTAGCTGAAGGGCACTGACATGATGACAAGCTTTCCTTACGTTAGAAAAAAATTCCTTTTCAAAATCCCTTCTTCCTTAGGTAACTGTTCCCCAATGCTGTATTTATCAAAACACAGTTTTAGATTGTTGAAGAGCAGCCAAAACAAAAAATAAAACTGTCATACAACCTTTTATTTTTTGCTGTGAAAATTCCTGTTAGCATTTCCATACTTTCAAATATAAATACAATTGATATTTTTCAATCAATGCTACCAATAATTTTTTTATCAGTACTACCAAGGTATAAAACTATCCCAAAGAATATGACTCAAACTAAAATAAAATAAAATTTTCTATCAGAAGTCATATAAATGATAATTATTTTCATGAACACCATACATTTTTGCAGTCTAATGATAAAAAAGTGATAAAATCACATTTGAACTGATAAGCCATTTCAATTCCAGGTAATTTAAATATATTATAGATTAAAGAAAAATATGTTAAGTATAAAATATGTACCTTAATTGCCTAATGTGATGATTTAACTACTATATAATTCACCTACAAGATTACTCAGTGTGTCTTTTTTACATCATGCCAATTTTTAAATCTCACTGTTCTCACTACTTGAAAACATCCAAACCAAAACCTATAAGACACAGGAATATTCCAAGATTCGTAGATGGAACAATTTAACATTATAAAAACATCAATTCCATATAAATTTTATGTAATACCAATTAATATGTTAACATCATTTATTAAGGAATTTAAAAACTGTACCCTAAGCATATATGAAAGAGAAAGTGATACTTGATTCATTTTCAATGCTATATTCACCAAACAAATTGAAAAGCTAATCCTAACAGAAGACTATATAGGGATCTTTGTAGAATGGAAAGAGACTCCTTAAAAGGAACACAGGCATAACTCAAAAGGTAAAATGCTGATGGATTCGAGGACCTCAAAATGAAGAGCTTCTATTTATTGAAGGTCACTACAGACAAAATTAAAAACACATTTTTCAAATATTTATTATTCATTCATTCATTTATGTTGTTACCAAGGATTGAACCCTGCAGTGTTTAAACTACCGAGCCACATCTCCAGCCTTTTATTTTATTTTTTAGAATTTTTTTAAATTTTGAGACAGGGTTGGGCTAAGTTGCTGAGGGCTCAGGGCAGCCTTACTACATTGCTGAGGCTGGTTTTGAACTTGTGATCCTCCTGCCTCAGCCTCCTGAACTGCTGGGAGTACAAGCATGTGCCACTGAACCTGTCTTCCTATCTTACTTCAAGTATTAAAAAAAGAAAGCACTCTACTTAGAGAGTAAAAGGAACTCCTGCAAGCAACCAGAAACAGGTAAGAAATCCATTAGAAAAAAAATAGGCAAAGAAAATGAACAGAAATCTACAAAAAGGGAAACCAAAAAACACCATGTATTTAAAATTATACAATGGCACACAAATTTCTTCATATTGTAGCAAAACATAATCCACAACAGCGAGATATCTTTTATTCACAGCTTGGCAAAAATGGGAATAAGTGAAGCCAAGAACTGGTGGGCACATAGGGGAAGCAACCCTAGCCCTTCCAGTGGCAGTGTGACCTGGAACTTTCAGTCCCTTAGGTCCCTTATGCCACCTGGAATCTCTATTTTTTTATCCCATGTGAAAGTACTCAGTCAAACCAAAGGAAAGCCAGGAATGGCAATGTCACTCCCAGAAATTCTCACCTGTGAGAATATATAAGATGGTGCCTATGAAAGTGTCTTAGAGCTGGCCGCCAAGGGGAATAATCAATGTGTCGATCCATGGGAGTATGGGGTCTACTTACAGATTACTATGCAGCAGTCAGACCAACAGACAGCAGGTAAATACCATAACATGGCTGCGTGTAAAAGCCCACAAGGAAGCTTGCAGGGATCAGGTGAAAATTGGCCACGGCCCAAGGAATATAACTAATCTAACCCCTTACCTGATAGATCTAAGAGAAGGGGGAAAAATGGGTTGGGGGGAAAGGGTAAAAGGCAAAGGGAGAAAACAAAAATTAAAGTCATATTCCATATTCTTTTAAAATAGAGATGAGATTATGCTATACCCTTCTTAAGAAATGAATCACTTTAACATCAAACTTTTCCTTACAGTAAGACAATTCAAAACACATGTATAGGATTATTTTCAAACTTTCACTTTCCAAACTTATACACTGAACCACCTAAATGTAAAGATCTTATATTTTCATTAATAATATATCTTTTCCATTTTAAGCCTATACATTTTATTGATGGGATCATTTCATGCAATGACTTTTAGAAGTACAGTTCTGTTGGGAAAAATGCTTAAAGTTCTTCCAAAGAATTGTGATAAAACCTAAGTAAATTATCTATATTTTAAAAGTCTACATTTTAATAAAGTATGGATGAATGCCATTCACACTTTAAACTCTGGAGATAGTAAAGCTTTAATTTGAAGTTCAAAAGATGTAATTAGGGCTCTGTCCCCTTTCCCCACTCTGGGGGAAGTCTGCTCTTTTCCCTATGCTTTACTTTCTATAAAATAAAATCTGTCTACTACGCTTAAAAAAAAAAAAGATGTAATTAGCTTGTTCTAAAATCTCATTGAATTTTTTTTAATTCTCAAAGTTTCCAAATACTCAGAGTACATATCCTACTTCCTATTATACAAATTAATTTTATAAGAAACTGTCCTAAATCATAGAGGCTACTACCCAGTCTCATGGCCCTGCCTTGCATCACAATGGTAATCAAAGTAGAATATGTGAAGAGGAAAAGGAAAAGGGAGAAGACAAAGAAGAAAAGTTATAATAAACTAGTAATAGTAGTACTTACATTTATTCAAAGCTTAGTATATGCTTGACAATGCATTAAACTTACTGAACCTAATAAAAACATTTGATATGCTAGCATTTAAATTTTACTGATGAGAAAACTGAAGATGAGCTCCACAAGTAACAGAGGTAATGATGAACGAGGTCCAGATTTGTTCCCAGGTATCTGAGTGTAGATGTAAGGCCACTCTACCTTCCTGTATTTATTTTGAGCACACAGTAGCATAGCCCTTTATACTCCTCAGTATGCTTACACATGCAATTATGGAACTAAAGTGTAACATGAAGACAAAATTAAAATATTCAAAGGAATCATCCTTCCAGAGCTGCTAGGAGCAAAGAAGACCCAGCCACAACAAAATAAAACCAGAGAAAAGTTTACAACAAACATTACACTGCTGTACATTTCTTTGAGATGATAATTTTAAAGGTCATATATTCCTGTTAACACAATGGAAACAGAACATTCCCAGCCTATGTCAGCTAAGGGCTGCTGCTCAAGGTGCCCAAAATTCCGGGGACTCAGGTACACGAATAATGATTTTGGGGCTGTGAAGATGCCTCAAGAGACTGAACACTCCTCATTTAATAAATGACTCTGTAGGACCAGGCATACAGGAACAAAGTTAGGAAGGCAAAAACGCACTTCTACATATTACTGAATAAAGCCTAGAAAATGCGCTCTGCTTTATTTTCAAAAAGAAATTCTTCGATTAAGTCAGAAAGAGAAATAGGAATCACTCTTCCACCTCAAAGACCATTGATATTTAACAACTTCTAAAAGATATCTACTTACTAAGAAACCTGACCTTAATGCACAATGAAAGCTCTCCTTGTACTTTAGTTCACGATCTGCCAGTTAGTGTTCTTTGAAACGTAGAGGAACAATTAAACATTCACATCCTGTAAAACTTGTTCTAAAATCAAATACACAGTCCCTCTGGAAATGCGAAGTGATCTGCAGTAAGAAATACTTGCCATCTTTTTCAAAGTTCTCATCCAAATACTTCTAAATTTGTTTTGTTTTGTTTTGTTTTTAGGAGAGAGGGACAGTGAGAGAATATGAAAGAGAGAGAGAGGGAAATAATTTTATTTACTTTTTCATGTGTCCTTCATTGCTCTGAGACTTCACCCTAGTACATGGTGCTGAGATTTGAACTCAAGTATTCGTGCATGCCAGGCAAGTGCTGTAACTGCTGAGCCACTGTTCCAGCCCCTACTTCTAACTTTTAAGTTTATAAATTCAAACTTCCTCTAAAATAACTACTGTGATTTCATATCTCTGCTATGTTTAAAAAAAAAAATCAATACAGGGAATTTGATTTAAATTTTCAGAATTTTTTATTTTACCCTTAAATTTTTAAAAAATTACATATTTACCATTTATTAAAATTTTCTCATGATTTGGCATATATTACTCGTTAAAAAGTTAGCTAAAAGGTTAAATGTATCTCTTAATATTAATATTTCATTTTTAGCTACTTAACATTCAGGTCTACATGAGTAAATATGCCTCCAGGGATAATGTATCAGCATATTCATTTCAGTAATAAACACAGACACCAAAATTTGTAAAGACTCTCTGACTCTTGCCTTCAGCTATAATTTAGTTTACCTTAGAATTTTAATATTATATTTTTAATCCTGATATTGAAATCTTAATATGTAAAGGTCTGCCAAAACTGATGCATTTATCTGCATAAATAAGATAAATTCTAAAGTTTGCTTTCCCCAACTTTGAGGTACTGGTTTAGAATCAGAATGTTATTTCCAAAAGGGTAATTGAAAATTTGCCTATAATCTGAGTCAGACATGCTGCAAAAGACATTAAACATCTAATTTAATAGTGCCTAATGTATCTGGTAAGAACTACTTCTATTCAGATTAAAGGCCAGTTTTAGGTTAAATCTTGTAAACATGTAGTCTTTCTGAATTCTCATAACAAATGACAGTATATTATCATCCCCTTGGTAGTAGAGGAGGGTACTATGCCTCAGAGGAGCAAAGTGATACCCAAAACATTAAAACAAACTGAAAGATTCATTTGTCTCTCCGGATCTAAAGTGCTTGCATTTTAAGCGCTATTGAATACATGGATGTTCGATGTGCTCCCCAAATAGTCTTGCCAAAACGATAATTCCAATACACTATTTTCAATATAAAGGTTAATGGTATTTAATTTTCTAATGTAAATGGAGAAAGATAAATTAAAGGAAGAGGAAAAAGAGCCACTTAAATACACAGAATTTAACATGAAGAGAGAGAGAGGTCAGAATGCTTTCATCCTTCAATCTATTAATAAAGATTTGATGGGGGGCATCATCATTATAATCTGGGCTTTATACTAATTGGTTGATAATTATTTCACTTTATTCCTGGGAAATAAGAGCCCTTTTAAGCCTAAAGAAATTTGTTTTCCCTAAAGCAATTATAGCTTGGATTATCATAAAAAAGAACATCATGTTAAGTGTGTAAATAAAACAGTTCTAGTTGAAATATTAAGTGGTAGATGTAGATGTGATTTAAAGATCATCAATCATTGATAACAATACATATTCTATAATATTATATGCAATTCTAATTACAGAAATATTATAATATGCAGTTATTTCTCTTGTTTTGCTCTATTTGTATACTTCAAAAGGATCTGAAAATATATTCCTAATGAAGAAAACAGCATTAAAATGAAAAAACAAGACGCAGTATTTCAATAATATAACAACACTGTTCATCTTAACAGCCTTATTAAACAAGTCACTGAAAGATCCACAAGCATATTGTGATATTCACGTGTATAATCTATGTGTTTTTGTTTAAATATGTCTGAGGGGTCTTCTTTAGCAATTCACCATTTATAAAGTCTGCCATATTTCTAATTTGGACAAGGAGACTCCTCCCTATACACAGCCAGGTCTGCTGCCAGGACCAGTATTGAATTCGATACATGGTTTCACCTGCATCTGCCTTCATTCATTAATTTCTCATCTATGTAGAAAATATCCCATGGCCTGTCCATTAAAATGTACCTGCCCTATCCTTAACAGCACAGTGCTTTCTGCAGTTTCTGATGAAGTAGCCCTAGATCTCAATGTCAATGTAGTTAATATAACTATCCTTTCAAATATAATGACTGGCCAGGGAGAAGAATTTGGGAGCCTCAAGATTGAGGCTTACCTCAAATCATACTAATAAACCCTTTTTTGTCAATCAGCATAAAAAGCAGTTTAAAAAAAAAAAAACCATTTAGGGGGCTGGAGCTGTGGCTCAGCAATTATGGCGCTGTCTGGAATGCATGGACGTGGGTTCAAACCCCAGCACCACTTACACAATGAAGTGTCAGAGCAACGGAAGCCAAATGAAAAGCTAAATAAAATTCATTCTCTCTCTCTCTCCCTTTAAAAAAAAAACAACACTTGGTGAATATATACATTACTCGTTGATAAATATCAATCCTATTTGTATAATACCCATACCAAATTAGAAAAGGCTTTTTAGAAAGTCCTTACATATGACTGATATCACAGCTCATGAAAGTCACCCAACTAATACCTATAAATTGATGGTAAATTCTAATGAGTATTTGAGTTTTTCCCTTGAGTTCAAAATGGAAACAATTATTCCAAAGGAGCCCTTACAGCTTGCTTCTATGAAAACTGGAATCATTTGAGTTTGATTGAGGTTAAAAAGAAGAAAAACTTTTAGAAAAGCCATGAGTTCTTAAAAAATAATATTATGATTTCTAAATTGCTCCAGGGGAAACAGGTAATCCTATTTTCCCCCTAATTTCCCTTTGTTTTTTTTTTTAATCCCATGTCCTATAATCTACTTTATTTAACTTACAGTGGATTCTCCCATCACTTGGGTGAGTCCCTGCCACCTAGGCACCACGTTAGTTTCCTACCATATGTCACTAAAGGAACTTTGATGCAGAAACCTGAGTTTAGTACTAGTCTTGTCACCAACTGTATTTGGAAACAGTCAAGTAAATTACTTAACCATTCTATTTACTAGCCATAGTAAAAGCAATGATTTGACAAATATATAATGTAGGCCAAACTCTGGGCTAAATATACTACACATATTATCCCACAAGATGGTATTTACGTACTTACTATACCAAAGACCAACCTGAGGTTCAGAGAATGTGTGATGATACACCATGAGGAAATTAACAGCTGTTAATGAACTATTTACCATGTTATTATTCAGTAAGCATCCTGACCCTCCTAGTTTCTTTCCTGTAAAGTGGATGTGATGATGCTTGCTTAAACAAAACTCAGGGATCACTGGGATTAAATTAGGTAACAAATGTCTATCACTGAGAAGTGCATTATTACAGGAAAGGTATATTTCATGAACAGATTTTTTATACATAAAAAGCACAACCAGCTAGGTGTCACGGTGCATTCCTATAATCCCAGCAGCTCCAGAGGCTGGGCCAGGAGAATCACAAGTTCAAAGACAGCCTCAGCAACTTGGTGAAGCCCTGGGCAACTTAGCAAGACCCTGTCTCAAAATAAAATATAAAAAAGGGTAGGGATGTGGCTCAGGGCCAAATCACCCCTGGGTTTATTCCCTGGTAACAAAACATATAAAAATAAAAAGCATGTTTAATGGAGATACACTCTTTCATAATGGGCCTTTTTCTGTTCATTATCTATAGGCATGTTAATAAGAATTACATTTTCTGCCAAATAAATGCCAACAAAACCATAAACCAAAGCAATGTTAAATACTTTCTAAACCAATTTTATTACTGAAGAAAAAGAAAGTCCTAAATACTACTTTTTGTTTTTAAAAAAATCTGTTTCATGGGGCTGGAGTGGTGCCTCAGTGGTTACAGCGCTTGCCCAGCATACGCAAGTACACGGGTTCAAACCCCAGCACCCAC
>PVKS010005277.1:0-28589 GCA_004027875.1 Aplodontia rufa
GGGAGGAGGAGGAAAAACGAGATAATGAATACTTTTACACCAAGTGTGGGTGGAGAGGTGAGGATAAGCTGACCAAATGTGACTATCAAATGAGAATTTTCATTCTCTCATTTTTTTTCCTCTCTCTCTATCTTGGCAGATGCTGGGTTTGAACCCAGGGCCTTATGCTTGTGAAACATGCACTCTGACACTGAGCTGCATCCCCAGGATCCGGAATGGCTGTTCTTATCAGAAGTCATCACTGGACTGTGGGAGAAGGGAAAAGAGACTATAAAAGAATGTTGTCCTATGATTGTTGAGCTATTTACCCATTCTTATGTCTCTTCCACTAAAAAAAGGAAGAATGGAAGGAAATCTAAAAGGACAAATAGTTATGATAGTAAGTGATAAGTGTGTAAGACAAAATTTGTCTCTTTAAAAATGTTTTAACAATACATAAAATTGTCATTTAAAACTACTGGTCTCCGTGGTGTTCTTCATTGGGCAGGAAGCCTACAATGACAGTGGGACTTCAAAGTCATATCCCTAAGACATTCAGAATGAGAGGAGCTTTAAAATGTTTGGTAAGGGATGACATTTTTTTTTAATTGCCATAGGATGTTGTCACAACCATTATGGGCATGTTTTAAAGAGGAAGAGAGGAATGGGGCTTTCCAGAGAGTCAAATTTCATTAACCAAAACATTTTCTGAATCAATTGTTGTACTACATCAAAGCCACTGAAAGTCAATGGGGTCCCACAAAGAAACTTTAAACTGGATGGTTAAGGGGATTTTAGTGTGGTTCAGAGTTCCTAGCCCAGGGAAAGGTAGAGAGGAAAGAGAAAAGGATTCTCTTAACATCTCAATCACTTTTGTCCCCAAACAAGTAAGACTTAGTCCAGTGTAGGACATGAGTCCCCAGTGATAGCCAGAGGTGCCCCCCTTAGATTTCATGTCACCTTTTGCTATTTGCCAAGCGAACAAGGGGCAGAAAGCAGGTAGTATGAGTCCTTTCTGAACAATGACGTCCGTATTGACATCTGCCATTGCACTCGTGTGCACACACTCACAGAACGAAATCTCTCCTTTACTCTCTCTTCTTTCCCAAGTCAGAGGTAAACAGATGCTAGTAGCACCGACGATGCTGAAACACTATTATCATCAAGTCATTCTGATGTGAAAGGAACTCAGGAGTGGAAAAGTGACTGAGGGACAAGCAATTTCAGGAATTCATGAGTGTCCCCTAGGTCATCCATTTACTTCAAGAAATACGCAAGTGAAGAATTTGTGAGAAAATTTTTATTTCTGTTAAAAGTATGTTATTTAATTTAATGAGTTAATTTAAGCTCCATAGCATCTTCTCGTCTTATTGATTGTTTCCCGCCTCTTCGTGGGAAGGTCAGTGTCTCTGATTATAAGTAAGAGGGGGGTAAAGCTCTTATTTAGCCATTCTTACAATTCCTGATTTAAAAAACAAATGCTTGTGCTCCTCTCGTATGGTCAGGATACTGTGGCTGTATATATCTGGGCAGGCAGTGACAAACTGTTCATTCAAATAAGCAAGACAAAATTATCAACCTGATTTAAGAGCTACCAGATGTGCATAGGTTCACTTAACTTCTGTGTATGCACATGTAAATGCATGTGTGTGTTTGGGTGTGTTTCTTGGGAGTCTGAATAAAAACTATCATCTTCTTTCACCCCAGGATCCATAACAAGGTAATTTGCCTTGCACTTACTAGGTCTTCAATTAATTTTCACAGTGGACCTGAGCTCCAACCAAAGTGGACATGCATCCCCCGCGTATGCACAACTACTGATGTCATTATAAAAATGATTAATAGCCCCTGAGATCTTTCAGTTTCCAAGGTATTTGCCAAAACAAGTGGGCTCTGAGAATACTGAGGAACTGAGGGTCAGAAAATGTCCAGTTTCCATCTCCCACCAAAGCCCCAAAGTGCTATTATTATTTACTGAGGGCTGGTGATTTCCTTGGCACTGTGCAGCTCACAAGAGAAAGCTCTGTGTCTCGCCCAGTGGGGTTTGAAGAACAGGGCTTGTAAGACATAAAAGACATGTAAGAACTGGCAAGAGTGAGGAGCAATCTAAGCCCGTGGCTTAAAATACCATTAAAATAATCATTAAAACCAGGCGCCTAACACACCCCATGATCTAGGCCAAAAGCACAGGAAAATGTACATTTTTTTCATCCTGTGACCACAGGCTCTTTTTTGTAATTGGTAGGCACCAGGAAAGGTGGTGATAAATTCCTTCCTGGATATTCCAGGAGCAAGGTGTGCTGTTGTTGTGAACGGTATTGTACCTTACTTGCCCACTGCTTTGTAGCTTACGTGGGGATACACCAGGGATCGGGTGGTTTGAATGGGCAGGGAGAAGTTATCCAGGCTGCCTGGATAAATTGTACACAGCAAGGTCTTACCTGAGAACATTGAGGCTCACGGTGAAACCCATCCTGTGTACACAGCAAGGTCTTACCTGAGAACATCGAGGCCCACGGTGAAACCCATCCTGGGCCATTTGAGAGCCACGGATGACTTCTGATCACACAAAGAGGACCATATTTTTTCAAATGCTAATCCCCTGCCTCGGTGAGTTCAGGAGGCTATAGCATAAGACCACAAATTGGGTGACTCATAAATAATAAAATAAACTTCTCGGAGTTCTGGTTCTAGTTGCAGAGGGCCAACTTCCCACTGAGGCCTCACTCAGTGAGACAGCAGGAGAGCTTGTCACTGTCCCATGTATTAGAGCACTAACCCATCCATGGAGGCTTGGCCCTGATGACCTAATTAGCTTCCAAAGGCCCCACTCTCTAACACAATTGATGGTTAGGATTCTGCCACATGACCTGTAGGAGACACCAACATCCAGTCCATAACATTCCCCAAATAAGAAAGAATGCAGAGTATCCCACAAAAAGATGCCAGAATGTGTGGCAGGCAGAATAACATCCCCCTAAACATGTTCGCATCCTGATCTCTGGAACCTATGGCTGGATGGCCCACCGTGGTGAGAAGAGTCTTCGCAGGTGGGGTTACACTGAGGACACTGATGTGGACACTTTATCCTCAATCACAAGGTGCTTGGAAGAGAAGGCAGGAAGCTCAGCGTCAGAGCAGGGGATGTGGTGAAAAAAGCAGAGATTGAAGTGATGTGGAAAAGAGCCGCAAACCAAGGAGTACAGGAGGCTTCTGGAAGCTGGAAAAGCCTGGGATGAATCCTCTACCGGAACCCGAGGTTTCATTACATCTTGACTGCATGATTTCTCACTTCAGGAAACCCGGATAACACACCTGTATTGTTTGAAGTCACTCAGATTGTTAAGGGAATCTGCTATGGCAACAATGGGACACCAATACACAAGGATTCCTTTCCACTTTAATCATCCACAGGCTCTTGAGTAAACTAGCTCTTGAGGACATGCACATCCGGGGCTCCGCCACACATTCTGACCCCTTCAGAGAGTCAGCTGGAGACCCCATTGAAGACAACTTCATTGCAAATTGGTTCTGCCTACATGCTAAAGAATGCCTAGGTGTTTCTAAAGCATGAGGTGTGTTGATAAAATGTCTACATTTAAAGAACCATCTGCAGAATTTCTGGAAAAAGAGTCTTCCTTTCTCAAATAGCTCTCATTAGGAAACTATTGCCCAACCACAAATCCTGAAGGTCATCCTAGGGTGATCTTTCTGCTTCTCTTTCTGAGACCCCATGACATGGATCCCAGGTACCTCTGGAACAAGTGCTCTGCATTTTACCCTTCTGCTTTGATCCGCAAACAAGGTACATGCTAAACCAAGATGGCTTTCATGCCCCTGGTTAGGGTTTTAAGTATCCCTGGACTACAGGTGTCTGTCTTGTGACTAGTTCATGAACCTCTACCTAGGCCGTTGGATAGCAGGGTTTCTTGCTTTGTTGCTGTTTTATTTTGCTTATAGAGTTAGTCTCCTAGGTTCCGACCCCTAGGTTGCTATGCAGATGAAAGCTGGCCTGGCTACTAATATCTCCTCCTACGTTCCAGGAATTGTTCTTCAGCTCCATGCACCAGTGCTAAAGTAGGCAAAATAGCTTCCGTGCCAACTTATGCTCCAGCCTGCAACACAGGTGGCAAAGCAGAACTGAGGCCTGCCTTCTGTGGATTACAGAGAGCTTAACAGCTCTACCTTTGTGATTCCTGTTCTACCCTTCATTTTGCAGCCGAGTCCCCGATGGATAAGTTATAGCTAGAGAGCAGTCACAACAGCGTGCCCTCTGCTGTATTAAAAAATTGTCCTGGTGGAGCAAATGGGAATAGATTCATCCTCCTGGTATGAGCTGAATGTTTGTGACCCCTGCAAAATTCATGTGTTGAAATCCTTGCCCTTAGTGTGGGGGTATTAGGAAGCGGGATCTTTGGGAGATAATGAGGTCATAGTGCCCTAATCAGCAGAGGCCTCAAAGCTCTTTATTGCCCTCTTCCACCATGTGAGGTGCAACAACTAGATTGCCTTCACCAGCACTGACTCCAGTGTCCCAAGCTCTGGAACTTCTTTTTAAAAATTCTGTTGTTTATAAGCTATCCCTAAAGTCTATGGTGATTTTCTTATAATAGCCTGAACTATGATATCCATTCCTTAAATATCTAGAAAATGGAACAAAATATGCATGAGAACAAGTTTCAGGCTCTGCAAAGCAGTACAGTACTGTGACTCCTGAGAGGGACCAAATAAATGAAGTGGGTCCTAGGGTTCCTCCCCTATCCCTTACCTGCCTGCTGGCTGTGCGTGGACCACAGTGTGGCAAGGCATGTTCCAAGCACAGCACAGTGGTCTTACTGAACTGAGTCCACCAAGACTGAAGCTTAGCAAAACTCAGTGGCTCTAACTTCTAGGGCACAGCACCAAAGAGGAGAGGTGTCACTACATTCTGAACTCTACCTCTCTCCCCTATTCATGTGTTCAAGCCCTGACCCCAGAGTGATGGTACTTGGAACTGAGGCCTTTGGGAAGAGATGGGGGTTAATGAAGGTCATAGGGTGGGTCCCCCATGATGAGCTTATATTCTTATATAAAGAGGAGATCTCTCTCTGCCTCTCTCCCTCTCTCTCTCTCTCTCCTCATCCACCCTTCATATAAGGACACATCAAGGAGACTGCAATCCCAGGAGAGAGGCCTCATCAGCCATTAACTGCATTATCTTGTTCCCTACCTCCAGAAGGATGAGAAATAAACTCTATTTATTAAGCCACCTAGTTTAGAGGATTTTGTGATGGTAGCCAAATTTGACTAAGACAGAGGTATCTAAAACAAGAACTCAAAAAAAAAATATATCATCACATTGTCCACTTGAATTTACTGTTTAAAACTAAATAACACGTGTAATAGGAAATTACATGTGGCAGAATCCCAGAGAAATACAAGCTAAGCAAATTAGCAGAATACCAGGGAAATAACAGCAAATTTTCAGAGTTCATACAAGGCTGAAGATGTCCCAGTTCCTGTTCGCCAGAAAGCAGAGTCCCCATCACACATCTAGGCATTGGTGGTGATTCCAGGGAAGCGCACTTTGACTGTGGATCAAGAGAGTCTTAGCAAACAGTCTACACCCATCATAGCAAAGTTTAAAAATAAACCTCAGAGGGAACAAGCGTGAGACTTGGCTACCTGCTGAATACTAAAATATTAACCTCTTTAAAGGAACATAACAAAGTTCAGGACCAATAATCACAGACCATACTCTCCAGGAAGGCAATTGTGTCCATAATCAAGACAGGAAGTGGACAATAGAAAAAGACCCATAAATTACAGAGAAGATGGAAAATGGAATTAGTAGGGCTTCAAACAGCTGTTAAAGAAAAGATCATTATTTTTAAGAAATTAATAGAAAATCTAATGAGTGGAACACTGAAAGATTTTTTTTTAAAAAAGAACCAAATGGAACTTCTATCAATAAAAATTTTGAAGTTAAAAAAATCAATGGATCGGTATACAACATATTCGATGTGATAAGATTAGTGAACTTTAAACAATGAATAGCCCCTCTCCCCCCAGTCATGAATTGCTTTGGCAACTTTGTCAAAGTTAATTGGTCGTATATAGGTAGGGGTGTTTCTGACCCTCCACGCTGTTCTGCTGGTCTCTATTTCTATTTTGATGCTAGCGGCACACTTTACAGCAAGTCATAGCATCAGCTACTAGATATTCAACCAAAATAAATACAAGCATATATCTCCAAAATAAAAGTCTGTAGGTGAACATTAATAGCAGTTTTATTGGTTTTGGATCCAAACTGGAAACAACACAAATGCCCATCAACAGGTGATTGGACAAACAAATCTACCTATGCAGTGAAATACTAAACATCAAGTAAAAGAAATACACTCCTCATCAGTATAGAGGTTCCTCAAAGACTAGAAATGGAACCATCATGTCTCCAACTGTACCAGTTCCCAGGGTTTACCCAAAAGAAAAGTCAGCACACTCATGCCTACAGCAGTATAAGCCACTACACCCGGATTATGGAGGCAGCCCTAGGGTTTGCCATACAAATAAAGAATAGATAAAACATGGATAAAAAGAATGTGTATATCTATCTATCCATCATCCATCTATCTCTCACAGAGATCTTATGTTATACATATGTTTTATAAATCCATAAATAAGGATGAAATTATGTAATTTTTCAGAAAAAGGAATGTAACTTTAGAACATTAACTGAAATAAGTCAAACACAAAAAGTCACACATTGTATGTTTTTTATGGAAGCTAAAAAGCGAAAAGGAACAATAACAGGGATAATGTCATGAATCCTGGAGATCCACAGATCTCCCAGGAGGAAGCACGGGAGGAGAAGTGGAGCTACTTGGGAATAAAATTTACCAAATTATGTTATGTGCAAACGCATAACAACTAATCCCACTATGATATATACTTATATAGTTATAATTATATACTCATAAATATAAATTTTAAAAGAAAAGAAAAATAGACTCATAAGGCATGCCACAATATGGATGAATCTCAGAAAAATTTTAGTGGAGTAGTGAAAGCTTTACACAAAATACTCTGAGATCTTAACCACCAAAATTCTAGAAAAGGCAAATCTAATTAGTGCTTTTCAGGGGCCAGAAATTAAACTGCTGGAATGAACAGGAGGCATGATGTTAGGAATAAGAGAATTGTATATTCTGATTGTACAGTTGTCTACACAGCATGTTTTTCAAAATTTACTGACATGTACACTTAAAATAGGTGTCAGTTATTCAACGTAAATTATACTTCAACAAAACCCTTATCTCCCTCTCTCTCTCTCTCTCTCTCTCTTCCAAATACTAAAATACATCCACACCCACCAGCTCTGCACCAAGGTCTTGCATCATGACCCCACGGTAGGTCTGTGTGCCCTTACCCCTTCATTCTGGGGTGAGTTCTTTCCTCTTTAGTAACAATCCAAGCAAATAGAGCCCTGGGCTCTGGACACCTCTTGAGCCCTGGTGTGCAGGCCCACGTAAGTTTTCAGTTGCTACTCGATTCTTCTCCTCCGGGAGCCTGATGTTACAGCTGTGCAGGCTGTAGAAAAATGACTAAAAACTCGTGACAAAGGGCAGGTATGTGAAGAATGGCAGAAACAGGAAGAAGCACAGATCTGGGGAAAGACATTAACTGTCTCTGTGTGATGAGTGACTTCCAGAAAACCTATACACAGCTACATCAAAGTGTGCTTTTGAAGGCAGTCCTTCCGTCCGCTAGAAGATGGTATGAAATGCTGTTCTTGGTGATAAGTTACAATCTTCCACCCCCTCGTTGGTATAGAATTACAACACAGGGCACAGCAATTACACAGCGTTGGAGCCCGTGGTTTCCACGGTGGAATGCATATGTTTAAGACTTGCAAGGGACCTGCAGTGGGAGGAATTAGTAACAAGTTCACTGTGGAATGACACTAACACACAGTTAGCACTGATGAAAGTGGCCGTTTCATCAGGAGGCTTGAAGTAAAGTCCAGTGAGAACTCATCTACCTTAAAACAATTCTGACTTTTTGGAGCTTCACCTTTTTCTTTTTGCAACATTTTGCTTATCTGAAGCAGCAAATAGAGGGTCCATGAAATAAACCAGAAGTACGCACTTTTAGATAATCTGAATGAACTAAGGAATGTCAAGCAGATCTTCCAAAACTGGTGGAATATTAAAAATAAAGTCACTTCTGCTGCAACTTGAAATGCTGCCTTGTGTGAGCACCTCATTGACTTGCTCCTTCTGGCCTAATTTCAAAAAACAATGCTCTCCGGGTAGCTGAAGAAAACAGGCAAATAAGGAAAACATCTGAGATGAAAAGTTTTCCAAGAAAACGTCACAAGAAGACAATAAGTGTATGAATCATGGAAAGATGACTATCTGTTGATCTCTGGGGATAGAGACTTCTAAGCAGCATCAAAATGTGTTATCTTGATTCCTGCCAGTAACTTGATCCAACTTCAAAGCTCTCTTAGTGGATTACAGCGAGAGCAGCCATTATCAGAAAGGAGTAGCTAATTAGAGTGAATTATTAGATCGCTCAGACCTCCTTAAATGGAATACAGCTGCTGAGTCACGCTATAAAAATGAAATTGGACCACTCATCTGCTGATGTAGTTTGTTTAAATTGGATATCTGATTTTTAAACCCTGAACAGAATGATATCAGGAAGGGGAATAAAAGCCACAAAATTTAGCAGACATTGCATTTAAAAGTCCTGTTCTTGTTGTATGCAGCATGTTTTTCTGGACATTTTTAACATGTTGGAGAACAATGTTTTTTTTTCCCCCAGAGTATTATTTAACCATAGAGATGTTCTTCCATCGTAAAAATAACCGCTGTTCTCAGATGCGTGTTTTGGTGACATTGATGGCTCTTGCAAAGCATGGAGCCTCACTGTCTAATGACACTGCTTCATAAAGGGAGGCTTAGACTGAAGGTCACAGAATAATCAAATAATTTTCTCAGTCACTCTGAAATAAACGCAAGAGGAACAGGTGCATGGGGCTGGGAGGAAGAGTGAGTCGGTTGTGTGAAAGATCTTCTCTTCTTCTGTTTTTCCCCTTTGCTTTTCTGCTTCCAAAGTGTCCCCAAAACATCACAATAAAATGGTAAAACAAAACAAGACAAAGCAAATATGCACATGCATCTTATTTTAGGAAAACGAACACATACAGGTTGACTAGGACGGAACAGAAAGACATAGACAACCCATAAAGAATGTGCAGCCCACTTTTCTTTGCCTCATCTTTGCTGCGCACACACCTGGGAATCTAAGGAGCTGTCATAGGTTAAGGAAGTAAGCAGATGTCTGCTGCTGATAGCAATCTCTGTTGAACTTTCAGAGCCCACTGGGGATTTGCCCGGTGGCTCTCTTCTTATCAGAATGCCATTATAAACTCTCACCTGGGTAAGCACTCCAGCCTGCCTGAGCAACGTTCATCTGGCATTGATCATGCTATAAACAAGCCTGTGAGTAACATAACAGACCAGGTGTCTTCAATTTCCCAACCACCTAAAAGAATGTAACTGCTTTCCAATCCGTTTCCCTGTGTCTACTGGAGGACAGTGAAGAGATCCGGTAAGGGCCGTAGCTCAGTCCTGGACACGTGCTGGATGAACAAAACACTCTTACTCATTTCCCAGGAAGTCAGCAAATCCCCTGAGTGATCAAAGTGGAATGGCACACGGAGAAGTACAGAAGCAACTGGAATCACACCAGCAATGCAGCTCGCAGAAGGGAGAGAGAAGATCACCTTGACGTGTGAACGTAATCTTCATTCAACAGCTGGAGAGAGTGTGCTGATGGTACCTGGGTTCGTAAGCCAAACATCTGGAGAGATTTTACATTGATAAGGGAAAGGCAAAAGTAATAGTCAAAACCATTTGGGGTTTGATATATACTTCTGTCCTGACTTTTCAGACATGAAAGTAGTTAATGGAATTTAAAGTTTACACCTACTTAAAAATGGGAGAATGAGAACTTAGGTAGAGATGCTGATTGCACAATGTTTGTGAATGGACTGAATGCCATTGAATTGTACAACTTAATTAATTTTATCTTGTCTAATTCTCTCCTTAATGAAGAAGGATTTTTGAATTCTGAGAAGAATTAGCCAAGGAATTAAACAATCTGGAAACAATTCTTAATTTAATTCTTTCATTCCAGAAACACTTTTTTCCGGTTGCTTTTTTGCACACTTAATTGGGACTTAGAAAATTAAAGTAATTATACTTTCATACACCTACATCCACAAAGCATTTAGAACCTGAATTTCTTGTGTTTTTCATTATTATTCTACTCCAGTCTTCTGGGAAAGAAAACTTTTTTTTTTCTGTCTTATCAAGTTAGTTTCCAGCATTAAACACCTGGCTTCAGCTCTCACCTGGCACTTTCTGTGTGCATCTCTGAGCATACTGGGTAACCTCAGTAGGACTTACTTTCTCCACATGAAAATGAGGAAAGCAAAGGTATTCACCTTAGAAGAATGATTTGGGGATTTAACTAACTAATGCTCAGCATTTAGGGTGCTACAATTATTGGAGTTCAATTGATATTAGGCTTGACTTTTAATATTATTGTGTGACTTTATCATTCCTTTCAATATAAGGTTTTAAAATGTATTTTGGTTTATTTTAATTTCTAAGCACATTTCCGTAATTGCACATACCGTTTCTGAATTAAATTAATTTTAAATGGTTCCAAATATGGTGTGTCTCACTGGGAGAGGTGTACCATGAACCTTGATTTAACTGACTGGTCAACAGTCTCATGATCAATCAGTTCATTCTTTGCTTTGCCTTCAAGTTGTCCCCTCCCCCAATTTCTGGATAAAAGCTGATTGATCTCTGGTTATCTAAATGCATTCTGATACCTCCTTAGTTAGGCTCGTGTGAACTAGCTAGCGACACTTTCCTGGGAGTCTTAGTGTGAAATTAATACAGCTGCTTCTAGCTGTGGTTCATTCTTCTTTAACTTTTTGAAAAATCCATGTGATCAGTTTACTGAGGTTTAAGTGTGTAACAAAATGCCACCTTTCAAGTGCATAGTTGGTATGTTTTAACAAATTTATATTCTTAGGTAATCACCTCTCCAATTGAGATATCAAACATTTCTATCATACCAAGTATTGCCCTCCTGCTCCTTGGCAATCATCCCTATCCCATCCTGTCCTCAGATACCTATTTATCTGCTTTCTGACATTTATATTGGTATAGATTGGTTATCTGAAACAAAGTATTTGCAAATTTTGGTATCCAACATCTTTTAGGAAGGGCTAAAGCTAAAATTGTTTTTATGTTTTTCAACGATTGGAGGAAAATATTTTGTGACACATAAATAGTTTATCAAATTAAAATTTCAGTGTCCAAACATAAAAGATTTATTGTAATGTAACCATACACACTAATTCATGTGTCATCTTTGTTTTATTGTGACAGTGGCAGAGTTAAGTGGTTGTAACAAAGGCCAGATGACCTGCTAAGCCTGATTCTTACTCATTGGTCATTCACAGAAAATGAAGTCGTACAGCATGCAGTCTTTTGAATCTGGTGACTTTGTTCAGTGTAAGTTTTTGCAATGTCTTTATGTTGTTGCATATAATGGCAATTTGGTCTTTTATGACCATTAAAGGAATATACCAAACTGGCTTTGGTCATCGACATGTTCATGTATGTTTGAGTTATTTCCAGTTTGTGATCTTAAGCGTTAAGCTGTGTTAACATTCTTGGACAATTATTTTTATGGCCATACATTTTCATTTATCCTGCAGACAGATGTACGAGAGCAGAATTGCTCAGCATAAGGAAGGGTACGGTTACTGTTATCAAACAAGGGCTCCACTCACTCAAATTCCATGACTTTTCAAATATTGGCAAAAAGTTTTAAGCGTATATTCTGAAGAATTAAAATGGCAAGTATTTCTAAGCATACACACAATGTAACTTTTGTTATCTTCTTGAGAAATTTGCATTGTTCGAAATTTTTTAACATTTTCAGAAAAATTTTAATGCATACATAAAGTGCACAATATGGTGTTATGGGATATACACAGAGAGTATAAAGGTCACCATGCTAAGCACATGAACATGTGTCACTATCAATCACATGTACATTTTTACTTCTCTATCTTGGATTTACCACTCTTAGCTTATGGGCTGCCCAAAGATGGGCTGAGCCAGGTTGACCCCCGGGCACAGACAACAGTCTACCAAGCTTTGAAATAAAAACCTAATACTTTTCATAATTGAACAGTGCTCGGTGTTTTCTATATATCGTTTCCTTTAAAATATTGATTGGACACAAGTCTATTGAGAACAGTAAGAACTCAATTTCAAAGATAGTATTCTAAGCTGCAGAAAATACTCTCTTCAATTTAAGGAGAATAGGAAAACAATATTGTCCTGGAGCCAGATGCTACCAGCTAGAAAAGGTGCTTATTATGCATTCAACAATCTCACCAATTTATCATTAACCACTGGTAGCCTGAAATAGACTATGGTGGGAGCATTTTCATCACGGAAATCAGCAAATGCTTTTATTCTGGAAAGCAGATTTATCATTGTGCCATAGCTAACAATATCTGCAACCATACAGGGATGGCACAAGAAGGAATAAGCAAGCAAACCCACTCATCTAAACCCCAGGGGCCCTGGGAGACAACCTTCATCCTTCTTTCCCATGATAACGTGCATCATCGATATTTCTTCTCATCTACATCCTAATTTAAAATTCAGACATCTGGACAAAAGTTTAGAAATCTCACTGGTTTCTAACCCTTGCTCAGAAGGTCCAGGAAAGCATGGCATCCTTGCATACCCGAGTTGCTGTTGAATCCTGGTTTTATTATTTCTGTTTTTACACAAATGAGCATTCTAATTTATCTTGGAAATAATTAGAAAAAGAGCATCTCTCGAGTATTTAGAGTTTAATATTTTGCTTTCATTGTGTTTTTAACAATTCAGATGACAACTTTTAACTGATTTTTGAATTTTGAAAATAGAGTTGGATCATCATACAAACCAAAGGTCAGTAGCGGCCAAATCACCAGCCCTCTGACCACAGCCATGTTGTGAATTAATGATTATGGGGTTTTTTAATACTTCAAAGAGTAATAAAAGTATAAAGAGAAGGAGGAAAAAGAGTAGGGGAAGATGGAGAAGAGAGAGCAACAAATGGTATGCAAGGCTTGGAGTCTTCATCCTCTGACCTTCTTCAAAAACAATTAGTTAATTAATAAAGCATTGGTATTCCATAAGCAAGTTAATTTGTTGTACATTATGACATGAGATTTGAGACATGGGATAAATTTTCTTCCTATTTGTTCTTGTTTTTAAGGGCAGCTGTATCAATGGAAATTTGCACATCTTCTTCAGACCCATTTCCCTCTCTCTCTCCCTTTCTCTCTCTCTCTCTCTTTCTTCTTTCATCATGTAGGTAAGGACATTAATTTAAAAACAGGAAAGATTGAATGGAACAGGGAGAAATAAACACTTCCTGTCTATCATCTCACTTTCCTTCCAAACACCAGTGACTCCTCCTATTGCTCTTCTACCAGTTTGCTTGATGATTTGAATTTACAAAGGGGATATTCGACTAACCCACAGACAGAAGACATCCAAGGTGGGAGGGCTTTTTAATCTCTCAGCTTTTCCAATAAAGCCCACTCCAGTCCTCTTCAGTTTAAGCAGCTGTTGACAGACATCTAACTATAGGTGGGAAGAGCCTCCTGAGCCAATCACAGAACTGGGATCTTGGTTCTGCCTCAGCTTATCAACAGCGCAAATCAAGGACACGCAACTTGTCCAATTTTAAAATGCATTGTAGATAATGAGAGAGGAATGGGGGTGGAAAGAACAGGGAAAGGGCGTGCTAGAAGCAAGGGAAATACGCCCAAGCTCTGGATGCAGAAGGGACAGGCCACCCGAGGACCAGGAAGAAACAAAGCCCACATGGGGGAATGGAGGAAAGGAGGGAAGGGCATGGTGCAATCATCTGCCAGAACTTTATTATTATTTTTTTTTTAAAGAGGGAGGACAATGAGAAAGAGAGAGAGAGAATATTGATATTTCCAAACATTAATTATTTATAATAAATATTGAAAGAATCTGCTGAAAGTTAAGAGTGACTGCCTTGAGCAGAGTGTAGGGGCAGGAAGCTGCCTTGGGCCACAAGATAGAGACAGAAGCAGGACCCCCAGCCTCCACAAAAGGATAGCTTCTTAATAGTCGCACGATTGTCTCTATAATTAAATTAGACAGTCACGTTGGCCCAGAAACCCAGCTCTGGGACAGTCTTGTAGCTCTCTCTAGGCTAGAAATGACAGTTACCTTAATTTCAGCATGTAATTTTGAATACTAGTAGACTGCAGAAGAAAGTCATGTAAAGTTAAAAGAAACATCTATGATAATCCAGATTTTAAGCATGGGCTCTGAATCAAGTCAAGAAAGGACAATGGCAGGGTGAGAGGTCATTTGGGCCACTCTAGGTTCTGGTATGTAATTACTTATTTTTCTGAAGATTTCATATACGTTAAATAATCTCTCTTCCCCCCTCTTTTTTTTCTCTCTCTCCCTATTTGTCTCTTGCTCTCTATCTCTCATTTCCCCCATCTTTGTGTCTCTCTTCCTCCCTCCCTCTCTCCCTTCTTTTTTCTCTTTTCTTTCCTTCCTTTCCCTCTTTTTCCCCCTCCCTCCCCCTCTCTCCCTCTCTCTTCCCCTCCCTCCTGCTCTCCTAGACTCACAAGCTATCAGGAAAGTTATGAGGATGGATCTGTGTTACCCAAACAATATTGAGGAGCAGCAAATTGTATCCTATCTACAAATGTTGATGGAAAAACACAATACTAATCTAAATAGGGAAGGGACTTCCAAAGCAAGGACGAATGTGAAGGGTCCCTGACATCACTGCACAGCCAGCCTCCACCGTCTCACCATGCTGACCTCCCACCAGTCCCATGGACAGAGCCATCAGTCTCCATGTTGGCGTCTGGCCCCCCTGTCCATCGCCCAGTTGGCCTGACTCTAGAAATGGGAGTGGATTTGATTTCACATATAGTGTGTTTTACTCAGAGAAGGGGACTTATTTAGGCCTTGGCCCGAGTTCTGTGAAGCGTTTCCAACCAAGATAGGGTGTGGGGAGCCATCCTGGCACTTGGAGCAGCTGAGGAGAGATGCCCTGTGGGAGCTGCCAGTGCGCTACTCCCACACACTCCATTGTCATTAGGAGGCTCACACACCATCACCACACCCTGCCTGCAGCAGGGTGCAATTAGCCAGTCTCCCAGGGCCTCCTAGATAGGGTACAGAGGGAAACGCAGAAGCCCCTGCTTCTGCGAGTTCCAGCAAGCAGCCAGAGTGCAGAAACGAGGGGTCCTTAGAGCACAGCAAGAGGTTCACAAGGCAGAGCCCACCTCCCAAAATAAGGCAGACATCGGGACTTTGATTTTTGGCCCACGCTGTATTGCCATACCATTCAGTATCTACCTCCATCGCACTATTTAGTTCCAGCCCAAAGTAACTATTCTTCAAAGAAATACGAATTTTGTCCTCTAGCACAAAGTCATCGCGTTGGAATACAATACTGCCCACATCACCATGTCATCGGGGCAGACCTAAAGGGAAAAGGAGAAGTGCCAGACATTTTCCTGGGGCACGATGGTCGGTTATATGCATTATGACTCTGAATTAGGAAATGTTGGAATTGTCTGTGAATTTAAAAATATGAAAGAGAGGGCTGGAGCGGTGGCTCAGCAGTTATGGTGCTTGCTTGGCATGCACAAGGATGTGGGTTCAAACCCCAGCACCACGTACACAATGAAGTGTCAGAACAGCGAAAGCCACGTGTATATATATATATATATATATATATATAATGAAGGACAAAGCAAAGCTCCTTAGTGTAGACCTGAGTTTCTCCTGCGAGTCACCCCTTTTACAGAGAACAGGGAGACTGTTCCTTCGCCAATGACTAGACCACCCTCCAGGTAAGATGGGACCCTAGCTCTGAACACTGAGGAAGAAGTCAAAGTGGGCATGTGTTGGCTCATCTTGGTGCACTTTTTTCCATAAAAGTTTCCTGATAGTAAATATTCAGCTGACTGATACAATGAAATTTGGGGTTGGAAATAATCAGCAAGAAAAGACCTGGTTTCTTCTTTAGCTAATTTGCTGATGAAACCAATTATGTTCCAAGCATGCATGATTTCTGCATTCTACTGCGCTCTCCATCTTTACCCACAGGAAAATTGAACTCCTCATTATAACTCCTCTCCCAAGAAAAAGTCTGCCAAGGAGTCATTCAAATCAGCACCCTTTCCCCACACTACCCTCACCCTCATTAATGACCGAAATGACACAAGGATTGGGACTTACGCCAATTATTATCTTCATCTTTGTGTTCTCTTTCTCAACATCGACTCGATAAACAATTCAAGACTTGCTGGAGTTTAAAAGCAAAAACTAATGCCAAAAATCCTGAGTATATTAAAACCATCCCTGCAACAATGAACTCCGACAGGGAGATGAACTAATCATTCCTGTTGCTCCACTAAGCTCCTAACTGAAGAGGCTGAGATCACAGCCCCCTCGAAAGGGAAGCTGGGGCTTAGTGAACATGGGAAGGGAGTTGACTGACCTTCAGGTACCCTTTGTTTGGAAGCTTCTCCGAGGTTCCCGCCCCTTCTGCATGACAGGCCTCTGGTTCCTGCAAACCCGCACTGACGGTCAAGCTTAGCATGGCGAAGGGCGATGCCTGACTCTACCCATCATTTGTAACCCATTAGGGGAAAGCCAGCGAGGTCGTGTCTGGTAACACACTTTTAGCTCAGTTTTCCTCTCCGTTACATTTTTTTAAAAGCATCAACCAGGAGCAACCGAAAACACTGTTTGGAAGTGGGCGATTCTGTCCATCTGTTGTTAAAATCACCACGCCATCAGAAATCTTTGCAACACAAAGAAGCATTTGGTCAAAATTCTACCTTCCAATTTTTCACACATTTTATATTCTGGGTGATTTGGCATCCTCTGTGTCCCTCGCATGGTCCTTTAACCAGAGTCTAAGCCATTTGGTTCCAATGGAATATGGGGAAAGGATAACATAGTCGTGCCATAACTCATTGGTAGAACTTTAATTTATGAATCTTTTAATGTGATAGATAACCCAAGAAGGAGGTGAGGTCTAACCAATCAATTCAAGGGTATGTGATAAACGAGAGAGGGAATGGTGACTGGGGCTTGACTTCACTGGGGTGAGTTTTCAGTGTCACTCACATGTGTCACACAATGGCTACTTGTTTTGTTCTGATAACATTTTCCAAATATAATCCATGTCTTGATTTTTCAGTGATGCCTGGACACACAGATTTCTTTTTATTTTCCAGAAATGCATCTTTGTCCTCTAGTACAGAGAATAAGAAACACACAAACCTTCAATGGCCTAAGTAATCGAACTTCATAAATGTCAATTAATCAGGGTTGTGTAGACTTTTTATTTCAAGTGATAGAAATTTAGCATTGGTAATTTCAGAGACACAGCCTTCTGCATGCACCATAGCCTGTTTTAATTCTTTCATTCATAGTGGAATAGTTTGCCTCCCATGCGAGACAGCAGCAGGTACAGATGTTCATTTCCCCAGATTCTCTGCAGCCACAAGTCTGCGCAGGGACTATGGAGACAGAATTTTCTACTGATTATAAGAAGAGAAAGCATAAGGCTAGATCTCTCTCTCATGTTCTTTCTTCCTGCATTTGAGTTCTGAGTACTTAATGCTTAGAGTTGCAGTGTAAGCGAATTGTGTCCCTAAACTTCGCAGAGGATGCAGACAAGATTGGCAGGAGTGTGATTTCTTACTACGTTATTAACCTGGGAACCTCTCCCAGAGCAACCCTCCATCTAGACTTCTTCATCTATGGGGTATGAATGGACAGAATCAGTGGTGGGAGCCACTTTTGGTGTGGAAGACTCCTTCTTGCAACCTAAATCCAGTGACTGGTTTAGAAGCAGAGAGGTATAAGGCAATTTGAACACATGCAACCAGCCAAGAAGGAAAGACTGTCTCTCAGCTCTTGGATAAAATGATCCACCAAATATGAGCACTGAAGCCTATTTCTTCAACCACTGCAGAGAGTCTCTCGAGACCTTGAAATGAACTAGCCTTTGTAGGAGCCAGTTAATTGAAAAATGGCTGAAAGGGAGTGGGAAAGTATCATGTCCTTGATGACCTTGTTGAGTCATTTAGTCGACCAATGCTGCAGTCTCCAGGGTGTCCCAGCTTCCTGTCTGTGACATAATTCATCTGTGTATAAGATCTAAGAAAATTTTACTTTGTTTACTGGGGCATGTTGATTCCATTCACAGTCTCAATGAATGACACACCTGGAGTCGCAGATGCTCCCTTGCAATTCTGTAGGATGTGCCCACTCTGACTGCAAGAATTGTTTTATTCAACAGAATGTGATGAAATGACACGCTGGTTCTGAGCCTAGACCACGGGAGACCTTGAGTGTCTGTTCTCTCCCGGAAGCCTGTCACTGCCATGGCCATCTGCCCGGGCCAGCCTGTTTATGAGGAAAGGACACATGGAAGAGAGCTGAATGGTCTCAGCTGAGGCTATTCTGGAGCAGTCTTCAGCTAACGAACACCCAGTCGTGGTAGAAAACCAGGCCAACACCATCCATCACCCACCCAACAACCAACTGACCACAGACGTAGGTTGGGGTCCAGCCAAGAACAGGAGGTCTGCCCAAATGACCCGCAGGCTCATGAGCAATAGCAAACGTTCATTGTTTTAAGCCTCTGAGATTTGGGACAATGAATTATGCATCAAAAGCTAAATGATTCAGTTACTTTTATTACTTATGGATGACAGCATCCTAGCTGATCAAGCAATCTAAGAAGATGCCCCTACAATGTATTCTAAATGGAGGGAACATTTAGGAAAGGTTTTAATTAGTGAAATTGTCAGATACGTATTTTAGATGGAAACCCTCCAGCATGGCTGTGGAGGGTAATATTGAGTAAGATCTTTAATTGAAAATAACTGAGTTCAGGAAAGGGGTGAAATTAACATCTAAAAAAATGTGATTTTGTCAATGTTTTTTTTTGGCAAGAAAAGAAACAAAAGGTAAATAAAGCACATGGGGTACAAGTCGTAGAGATTTCTTGATCCCTGTTGCTGCAAAGAAATTTACTGTAGCCTAAATCAGGGGCTCAAGGTAGTCTCAAGACAAGCAACAGTAGGACACTTGGGAATTTATTAAAAATGCAAATTATCCTCTTTAGATCTACTGAGCAGAAAACACTGGAGATGTGTCCAACATTCTAAGCTTCCACAAGTACTTCTAGAAATTCCAGTGCATATCCGAGTTTGAGGACCACTAGCGTAAGCCGTGAGTAAGAATTGGTTAAGGGTTCAAATGATAAGGACACCAGTATCTTCTTCAGGTCACCTTTACCCCACAGATGGAACTGAGATGTTACCAGTTTTGTGGGATTAAAAATCTTAGTATCCTAATAGGACACTTGCTCCTAGAATTGCTTCTCTATTTCAAATTTCTCAGTGACCACATTATAGCAATCCCATAATGCTCCCCATAGGCCCTGAGCTTCCTTCATAATAGGGCTCAGAGGGGTGGCTCCCTGAACCACAGGAGAGAGGTACAGGCCGTGAGGTCAGCAGGTGTGGGAACACAGAGTGAACATCTACGGACAAAAGAAACTGCACCAGAAGATTTCTCTCTCTTCAAAGGGACCCAGGGGTTGGCCTTCATCCATTGATACGCGCTGGTTGGTTCTACAAAACAGATAATTTCACCAAAGACCTGAAGTGACCACCATACTAACTCTGCTGTGTCTTATTCTTTCATGACTTTTCTAGAGTTGTGTTGATTTCCCAGTTTTTTCTAAATTCCCAGGACTTATAACATTGGTGGTGTAAAGAAACATCCATCTTTTAAATTATTTTAGGAATTAGACTTTATGGAAGAGAACTTAGGGATCCTTCTCTGTAGGAGGCAAAAGATTATGTGGGAAAGGAAAAGGATACATAGTTGGTAGACAGAACTTAGATAGAACTCATAATGGAAGAAAATCTAACAAACGTAGAGTGACGTCTCAGGAGTATCAACAAAGCTTAGCACACGTTCTTGGATGCAGACACACCTCAGACCCTCTCCGCTCACACAAATATATGCACGATCTCACCCTGTTGGAGAATATTGGCTATTTTGTAAATTTGTAGAACTGCAAAATCGTTAGTCTCTTCTCCAGTTTGGAAACAGAGATGCTGCTTATCTAAGGGTCTTCCATTGGTAGTCACTGACCTAAGCAGGCTGGAAATTGGGATCCTCCCATGGATAAGCCATTCATGGCTACAGGTGGCACAGAAAGAAAGCTAGGCTTCTTGTCCTTGGCTTTAGTTCCCTCATCTGCATACTGAGGATTTTAATAGTACCATCAGATCAGCACCTTCTGTGTTGAGGATTAAATGAACTAAAAAGTGGAATATACTTAGAATATCCGCAGGAAACACTTACTAGAGAGTTAGCTGGCATTGGTGTCCATATATTATTGCCATTATTATTATTATTACTATTTACTTTTGTATCAGTGACAGTACAATGCATAACAGTGAAAGGCATTGGAAAGGACAACTCACAGAAGTCTGTCTGACGTGGCTCTGATATTTTGATCATGGCTGACTAGGGAAAAGGGGCCTTTGGCAGACATCCAGAAGCCATGAACAAGAAGCTGATTTCAGGGGAAAGTACTTTTAAACTCTATGCCATGCATTGGTATTTAAATGAGTTAGACCCAGAAGTTGAGATTAAAAAATTAAGAGTTGAAGAAATAATTCAAATAAAAAAATCATTTGAGAAAAAAATGTACAGGTATCCTATTGTTCTTTTATTTTTAGCTTAAAAAATAGAGGAATGATCAGAAAGTTCTAGAATGTTCTGGATCATGGGAAAGGTGAAGTAGAGATAGAGACAAAAATAGAGAAAAAGCAATGAGAAAAGGATCTGGGTCTATTCACTTTTCACCTCTCAATTTATTAGTTTTTCCCCCCTTTATTCATTTGCTCATCAATCTCTTCAAGACTGGGGTTTGCCACGCTGGGTGCCTGCAGAGAGTCTGGGGCTACACACCACTACATTGCTCACAGCCTAATGGAAGAGAAGCCAGGGCCACAGAGAGCCCTGCTACCGTCAGGCAAATGGGGCAGCCATGGCGTGACTGCAAGGGGAAAGCACCATTGCACAAGATCAAAGGAGATCCCAGCTTGTTCCTGATCCCACATGTGACTGAAACCACACCAGGGCACAGACGACTTCCCTGCCCAACCCAAGAGGATGCTGTGACCTGGAAATATATGACGGGCTTTGACTTCCAGCATTTAATACACAGCATTTATAAAATGGTCCAAACACGTAACAGCGATTGATGAGGATATTAAAGAAAAATAAAAGTCCAGGGATATTCACTCACTAGAGACCCATTTCAACGAACAGAAACACACTTCACCAAGCAGTAGGCAACACCAGTATAGGTGACCTCCAGGAATGGCAATAACAGTATTGGCTGAAGTTTGATTTCTCCAGCTTAGTAGAAACACCATGAGTCCCTCGTTGTTGGGGGAGTTGGTGACAATTGCTGTGCAGTCGGAGGCAGCCATAGAAAAAGCTACGTGGGACTGAAGCATACAGGAAGCTGCCTGGGGACACGGGTAGGCACAGAAGCAAGGGCAGAGAAAAACAAGGACCTGTGTCAAGCCACCTGCTGACCCAGCGTCTCAACATTATCCCAACCTTATGTATTACAGCCACCGGGTTAAAAACCTGAAACAGGCAGAGCTGTGACATGGGAGGAGGAGATGTGGAGACAGAAGCAAAAATAACACCAACAAACTATATAATCTGAAATTTCAAAGCATATAAGAAAAGTTCACATTGAGAAAGATAATCAACAAGCATTGTGATCAAGAGAACTCACATTGCACAAGATTGCAAATGTTGGAGAAATTCTGAAACTGCTCTAAACCAAATGTTTAAATCTGAAATCACAGAAATTACTAAAAGGCATTTGCAAAAAAGAAGAGAAATTTTTGAAATAAAATGGAGCACGTACGTATAAAACCAAAACAATTCAAAACTATAAAGGAGATGAAAGATCATGAAATAAAATTAAAAACTTTCTACACAGGATGAAGTTTAGTGTTTATTTATAAAATAATTAATGAGTTGATAATGTCACACCTACAGCACCAAGGGATGATTCAAAGCGTGGGACACACTAAACCACATGGAGGATAAAATGGGAAGGTTTAAAAGCAAACAGAGAAAACAGTGGAGAAGAAATGTTTATAGAAGCAATAGAAGGAATTCTCCAGAATTAGAAAAATAAATACATGAATCCTCAGACTAGATGTGCACATTAGCTTCAGAAGAAAATAAACACCTCAGTTAGACAAAGCATGCTCCACAGTAAGATTGGAGGAAAGAAGACGATGTTCAAAGAGAAGACAGATTCCCTGCAGATAGCTAGCGGTCCTCAAGAACAAATGAGAAAGCAAAGAGGTGTTCAGATTTTTTAAGCCACTGAATTCAACAAAATGAAAGAACTACCAGAAATGAAGAAGTGAGAAATAAAAATGAGTGAAAATCATGAAATATTATAAAAGTCGTAATTGATGATCTGTTGTGTGTGCACATGTGTGAATGTGTGTGTGTGTGTGTGTGTGCGTGTGTGCTAAACAAGCTGGAATTACATTTCAGAAAACCATCAGTGATACAAAAGTTAGGAGGTTGAAGATTTAGAAGGTAATTAAAGCCAGCCAGTATTTAATACTAAAAACAAAATAAATAAATTAAACAATGTCTCTGCATATTTAAAATGCGCATATAATTACTAAAATGATGCAATTTGAGTTTCAGGGGAAAAACAAATAAAAGGAGCTTTATCAATCAAATAGGTATTTTAAAATGGGGGAAAATCAAATAGTCATTTTAGCGATATTGCATTAGACAAGTTAAAACTAGAAGTCTAACTTCCATTGGATTGGTGTGGAGAGGCGTTAAAGGGCAGCTCACGTGTGCAGAGGGTCTTGTCGAATGTGAGATGATGGGAGAAACTGAGTCACCACAAAATGTTTAGTTAAGTATATATATCAAAATACACAGAAATTTCCCTACAGAGAAAAACAGTCCACATCCTCCAAATTGGCCAAGGAAACAGGGTACGTGTGAGATCAATAGCACATGGCAGTTTAGCAGAGCTGATGGACAGAACAGGGCTTGTAGCAGAACACCATTCCCACTGAGATGGGGCACATGGCCTCCGCGCCAGCCATCACCACCGTGCCCTTCCAGAGCCTCCTCCAGGCCTCTCTGCCCATCTCTACCTGGCTGCAGATGCAGGGGCTCCCTGCCTCTGGCTGTCACTGGCATTGGTCCCCACAGGGCAGCAGCCACATCCCCAAGGACACGAGGAAAGGAAGGAAGGGAGACTGGGGCAGTGACTGCTGTCCTTCACCAGCATCACAGGCTGGACAGCCCTGCTGCCAATCATCAAGATCTTACAGGCAGGGATGGGGGATGGAAGGCAAAGAAGATCACAGGATCCTGAGAAATGGGGAGCAAGTCAGCCTTCATGTGGAGCATGTTCCATTGGCTTTGGGGTTTTACTTAGGAAAGATACTGCCACTGATTTTCTTTATATTTTTAAATTAAGTAGGTCATAATTAATAGGAAAATGAGGGGAGAAAAGTGGATCATTCAAATGTCCCATAGTCCCACCTAGGTATAGCCTCTGATTGTACTTTCCTGAATTTTTTTCTTGGCCTACAGATGTGATCAATATATCAGAACTCACTTAACGTATTTTGTAATTTTTTTTCTGAAAGCATTATAGATTTAAAGTCGGAGAAACTTTTGTGTGTTTTGAGCTCCTACTGGAAACACTGACTTGAATTAAAGAACTTTAGGAAAAAAAACAGAGTTCCAGTTTATGCTGTCTTTGTTAACATCTTGAAGAAAGTATGACGATTTTATTTTACAAACAAATTGCCTTGGAATCCTCTATTCCACCTGTAGGTCGACAGAATTCTTCTGTCTTCAACTTTTTTCCCCATCACTGCACCCAGAGCATACTTTTGATCCTTCATTTTTCTCTATTTCTCTGCGATTGCTCCAGAATACATTTGGGAGGCTGGCAGCTTGGACCCTGGACGCTTCTGGCAGCTTCACCTGGCCTCGCCGAGAAGGCTGTTTCCACTGTGGGCCGTGGCCACCCTGGCCCTCGTCACAGGACCTACCAAGGCTGCTGTAGGGGAACAGGGTTCACCAGGAGGGATCAGCTTCCCCGGAGAGAAAGAAGAAGACAGGCCCTCACCTTGGCAGGAAAAGATGGATGTGGCGCTGCGGATGGGAAACAGGTTTCAGGCTTGGGGAAGATCCACGCAGCCAGCCGGAGCCAGGAAAGAACACATGGTAGTTGTGTGTGGCAGTGGCACCTTAAGAAAAATCACTTTGAGTCGTGCGCCTGAACATTTCACTGCCATGGGCACGGGCCCAGCTCGCTCCCCATCTGATGTAAATGGTTTAAGGAAACCGGCCTTTTTCCCCCTCTCCACTTTCCCTGTACTAAATGTCTGACAGCCATTTTACTGTGTTTACAAATTATGAAAATTTAGAGGCAGCTAATTATGAAAATATTGAAAAGTCATACAAGAACTCACTCTTGGAGCAGGTTAAGGCGGGGAGGGCAGACTGCAAAGGTCTTGAAAAATGAGGTGCTTGGTCTCCTCTTCTGCCAGAACAGTTTTGGTATGCCAGCATATTGCTCTGTTAATCTGAAACCAGAAAGAAAGAAATCGATAAAAATCTCAGAGAAGAGGAGGGGAGGAGGCAGACAGACAGGACCAAGCAGGCAAGACTGAGCGGATCGGTTCCTAAAACCTGAGGATCTCTCTCCAGGTGGATCCTGAGCCAAAGGGTCCAGGAAAAACAAGTTTTATATCCTAAAAGAAAGGTGATAAATTTTAGGTTCTCTGTAAAAGGGACAGCCTTTCTTCACATGGGACCTTGCTGCTTTCTTGCCATCTGGAAAGAAAATCTGGTTGTCTTCCTCCATTTGTTTTATGTGGATAAAATTAATGCATGGGCTGTAATAACAGAAAGAATATAAGACCATTCTAGGCTGATTATAAAGTTGGTTGCATTTCATGATACATCATAATAATTTAACAAATGCTTTTTTCTACAATGCCTCTTTCTTGCAGCCAATCTCCTTAGCTAATTTTTTATGTTAACTGCGTATACACAAAATAGAATTATTGTCCTTCTCCCTGTGCAGAAGATATGAACCATGACAGTCAGACAAAAAATGTAGATTAGATGGCAAAATAATTTTAGAACACAGCTATTTTGTTGTCCAGTCCTATAATCTTTCCATCAGAAAATAAAACCTCTGTGTTTAGATAATATTACATAAAGTTAACTTTATATTCTATTCTATGACTTCACAGACTGTTAGACTATAAGACCATCATTTATACCTTAAAATGCAGTATTATTATAAACATTCCCTGAGTTAGAGCCTACAGGAGTTGGTCCTGTAGCACTAACATAAATGTGTGCACCTTGAATTCGGAATCTTGAGATAAGTTATTATGATTTTCCATAATAAATCCTTCCATTGTCTCATCCTTCTTGACCCTATTGGATTTATAAGTTGCAAAAAAATAATAAGGATTTTATTACTTGATAAATGTAACGCATGTTCTCATTTTCAACTTCCCCTTGCTGTTGGTTTCCATAAGAAACGAGCTAAGCTCTGATTCTGAGTTCCTCTTTCCGTGTTACAGGCATTGAAATTTACAAAATTTTCCCTAACTCTCCACTGGAAAAAACCTTTATAAAAGCTGTTGTTTATGTAATGTACAGAAAGGCAAGGAACACACACATTAACACATGTGGAAGAGTGAAGAGGAAAATCTGTGAGCTGAATTCTCCATGCATGTTCTATTTACCTGAAATGCGCAGCTACATAACTAATCGGTTGCTCCTGTTCTTTCCACTGGACATCTGCACAGGAGTGGACTCATACAGCTTCAGGTTTTTGACAGGAACTGATTCTCTGTGACATTACATGTCACGACAAAGATCAATTGCCTTCCACGTGCCGTAATGCTCTGTTGCAAAGCTCTAGCTACTGTCAAGGAGAAAATGCGTTTGGTGAGAGAGTGCTCATTTTCATGGGGCCAAGGGTACTCCTTCATGTTCCCGGGAGTCTAACAGTACTGCTGGCATCTAGTCCTGGAACCTTCCCTTTGAACGCAAGCAGTTCTACAGCTTGAAGGATCCACCCTGAACTCTGGAACATTAGCTCCTATTTGGTCCTCAGACCCCCTTTCCTACTGTCCACGCTCTTCAGATACAACACTTCGATCTGGTCCCTTTTTAACTTGCTGGTGTGTCCGGATGCTGCAGAAGGTAAATGAACAAAGCCCCCAAATTCAAATCATTCACAACAGTTTGGTGCATACCTAAAACATTTTGTCCATCTTTGGTATCATGGTCTCAGTAATTTCTACCTGGTCCCAACATTACCCCTCTTGACTGTGAATTCAGAAATCAAACAAAATGCCGAAGAATTTTGACACCATTTAGTATGCAGCCACTACTAATAGTTCTCCATATCAGAAATTTTATCTCAACAATCTATTAATTTGGAAATCAGAATATGAAGAGAGATGGCTTCAGTAGCAAAAAATCCTAATTGTTCTTTGATGCAGACATTTCTCAGTATTATGTCTCAAGCTATAAGACCCTCCATGGGTATGACTTCAGCTAACAATTAGTTGACTGATTTTAATACACAGAGACAATATTCAAGAATAAGCACAAAATCACCATCCTTCTTTGGGCTGGACATGCCTAACTTAAGCAAAATTTGTCTGTGTTTAATTCGAGAGGAGTAGAAGGTTAAAGCAGTCTGATCTAGTTATTTTTTAAAAGACAAATAGAAGAACAATTTCTTCATTAAAACTGAGAAGCGTCTGATATTCTCAGACAGGAATTTTTCTTTCCCCTCTCTCCCTCCCTTCTTCCCCCTCTTTCTCAAAGCATTTAATAGAATGAGGCAGCTACTGCTACTTTTCCAATTGCCATAATTCAGTTATTCTACATTCTTTCTGCTAAGGTCTAATTTAAAAGTCAACAGTGTGTGTCTACCTAACAAAGGACATTTTTTGAAAACTTGGGAACTTACCAAGAGCACCTTGCTTCCTACCATCTGCTTTCCAGCAGCCCTGGAAAAAAAATACATATTATCCAGGACCCAGTCAGCAGATTCGTGGTTGCAGGGGGAATAGCAGGCGCTGTCCATCTGGGAGACAGCAAGCCCATAAATACCACGGAGACTTGTTAAGCCTCGAATCTTCAAACGTGGTCTGCTTTCTGGCCCTTGCTATAAACTCCTGATGGTTTGGAATTAGGTTGAGACTGTCTTTCAATGTATCACATTTCACGTATAATTGCTCAGGACAAAGATATAAAAATACCCGTCATTACTGAAAATGAATGCCTCGCTAATCCAAGCTCCAAGAGCATACAGGCTGTGTGGATGGGTTCCTGGATGCACCTGCGGTGGTTGTCTAGGATTCTGCAAACCTTTCTGTTTAGAGGCACTTCATACGTGTTTTACTCTTTCCCAACCATATGGTACCATAGCAACTACTCGACTGCATTCATGGTGCAAAAGTTGCATTAGTCAATATGTAAATGAATGAACATAATTGTAGTCCAATAAAACTTTATTTATAGGGTTGGAGCAGTGGCTCTGTGGTAACAGCACTTGCCCGGCATGCACAGGCACACGGGTTCAAACCCCAGCACCCATGTACACAACTAAGTGTCAGAGCAACAAAGGCCATGTGAAAAACTCAACAAAAATTGATTCTCTGTCTCTCTCTCTCTCTCCCGCCCCCATTGTCCTTCTCTATTTAAAAAAAAACAACTTTATTTATAAAAACAAGCAGCAAGTTTGGTTTAGCAGGCGCATCATAGTTTGCTCTTTCGGGCTTAGAACATCGTCTGGCATCTAGCAAGCATCTAATAAAGTTCTGTTGAAGAGGAGTAAAACTCATGCCGGTTGGTATCAATGGATCGGAATAGCCCAAAATCATGTATCATTGTCATCAGCATCTGGAAGGGCAAGTCACAACAAGCCACTGTGCAGACTAGGTAAATAATTGTTAAAGTTGCTTGTGTTCACTAGCCATACATCCTACCATTATCGAATCTTCAAAGAATGCGGCAGCTTATAGTATTAGAGATGCTGTCACATTGCTGGAGGAATGCAAACTGGTACAGCCACTCTGGAAAGCAGTGTGGAGACTCCTCAGTTAATTAGGACTGGAACTGCCTTATGACCCAGCTATCCCACTCCTGATTATTTTCCCAAAATAGCTAGAATTGCATATCGTGGAGATACAGCTTCATCCGTGTTTATAGCAGCTCAATTTACTATAGCTAAATTATGGAACCAACCCAGATGCCCCTCACTTCACGAGTGGATTCAAAAACTGTGGTACATAT
>PVKS010005277.1:28689-86457 GCA_004027875.1 Aplodontia rufa
TATCAAGGAGACTGGAGGGAGGGAGTATGGGGGAATCAACTCAGAGGAGAACCTTCAACTTCCATGAGAAGTCCAATTAACGTGGGGGTTTAATAGGGGAAAACATGGAACCATGGGGAACCCAAGAGTTCAGCATTGGCCTGCTCTGTCATTATACATTTGTTCTTGATTGTTTGATAATGATTCTCTCCTAATTATAAGACCATCTTTAACGAATCACAAAAATAAAAAAAGAAAAGAAAAGAGATGCAGAGCAACATATAATCAAACACTGGAATTGCTGTGAAAAGAGCTGGAAACAGGTACCACTGTCCTCTGCCACCTGTCTCCATGAACACATCTCCCATTATTTTCCTCTCTTTTTCCTCTGTTCTCATGTTTCCTTCATTTCTGTTGTTTCCTCCTATTATATTCTTGTATTCCAACAGCATTGCCTCAGCATAAATTCATTGTATAAAAATATCTCCTTGGTTTCCCCTTCTATCCCTTTTCTTCTCATCTCATCTCCAGCTACTCTAGGAATCTCCCATTTGCATTCCTTTTACAACCCCAAGAAAACAACAAATATCACTCAATACCTCTTTATGCCTCTCCTAAATGGCTTTCCCATTTTCCTTCATTTTCTCCATCCTTTAAAAATAAGTATACCCGATTCCTTTACAGTTTGGATTTTTCTCACTATTTTTGAGGCCATCTTTTCTAACCTTTTCTGACATAGACCTTGCGAGTCAATTATTCTTTTTTATGTATTCATTTTTCTTATCCTCTGGCTTCCTTCTCTTAATCCACAGTATATGAAAGGCCCTTCTATATTTAAAAAAGTCAGAACAGTTGTGAAGGCTGCATCTTCTACTCCTGTGTGACCGCCCTCCTTCCTGCCACATCCGTCCGTCCTCTTGGGTCTCTGCTCTCCTTTCTCCCCAATGTTAGTCTGCCCCATCACCTTCTCCCTCATTGTTCTTACTATTGGCTTTCACTGAGGATGCCTGGATCTACACCCCACTCTGCTGGTTCTCCATGGTTCAGACGTGAATGCCCATTTTCATGGAGTGTTTTCAAATATGGATCCCCTTGACATAGCAACTCAGTTTATCCTAAAATTAACCAATAAATTCCTTAACACTTCTTTGTATCTTCTCTATATTAAAATTTGCTTTAACTCCCTCCCCTCTAACAAATCAATCAACGCTTTTCCCCCGATGTATACTATTTCTGGAAGATGTGAAATTCCCTTTTCCTTGATTTCTACCATTTTGGTAGAAATCACATCTACTTTTCTTATGTGGTCTTTTCCAGGAGATTCCTCATTGGCCTCTTAATTTCACAGTCTTCATCTCACTGTTTCTAGAGTCGTCTGACTGACGTGAAGGTGATACCATATTATTCTTCTCTTCGAAAACTAGCCAGAACTTTCTACCATTTATAGTATGAACTAGAATCTCATATTCATAAAAATTCAGGTTGATCTCCTGTGTGTATTGTAATGATGCTTTTTCTCTGGCCTCCTATTTCCTATCTGCCAGTCCTACTGCTTTAGTCTCCATGTCTAACACTATCTAATCAATTTCTCTAATTAAAATAGAAGCCTTACAGAATATTAATATATCTTCTAAAATGTGAATTTCAAACCCAGGCCTCAAATTTCACTATTTCCCTTGTGTGTGTGTGGTGTGTGTGTGTGTGTGTGTGTGTGTGTGTGTGTGTAAATTTTCTCTCTTTTTGAACATGTATATACAGTTTCTCTTATCATTTATCATTCTGATCTTTCAACTACCATATGCATTTCATGTTTCTAAATAGTTCTGTCCTTATCATTTTATTAGCTTATTACAATCCAGCGCTGGATGAGGTGAGCCAGGATAGTGAGTCCTCGTTTCTTGTTTTCTGCTTAGGACTGACCCAAGGTGATAGTTGTTTCTTCTACCACCACCACCACCACCATCATCTTTATCATTGCTATCATTATATAGATGGTCTAGAATTTTTTTAAAAACGATCATCTCAGGGTTGGAGTGGTGGCTCAGTGGTTGGAGTGCTTGCCTGGTATGCATGAAGATCTGGGTTCAAAACCTAGCACCACACACACAGCTAAGTGTCAGAGAAACAAAAGTCAGATGAAAAAATAAAGTTGATTCCCCTTTCTCTCTCTCTCTCTCTCTCCTTTCAGCTGATCTTCTTAGGCAAAGTGTTATGTAATATCGAGTATACACACAAAATGATTTTATATTTTATTGAAATCATTTCCTCAAGATAAATTCTAAGAAGCAGGGTCATATTGTCAAAGAATATGAATTATTTTGCATCATAAAATTTCACACCTTACTTACATCTGTTCTTGTGCTCCCATATCTTGGAATACCACCTAAAAAGCACCCAACACGCTCACGTACTCTCCCTCACCTACTGAGATCTTTCTCAGACCTGTTATGATACCTCTTCCTAAACAGGGATTTCTATGGATTCCTACTCAGAATCAATCACGCTTTACCTGAAGCAAATCACTGACTCTTTTGGAGTCGCCATTAGACTGGAGTTAGTGTTAAACTAATAACTATGTTATGGAGTACGTGGATCACACAAAAAGTTTTCTGGAAAATACTAGGCATGCACCAGAAAACAGACTTGAGCCTCATTTTGAATAATTTGAGTAGTATCCAACTTGATTACAAAGTGTGAGTTCCATACTTATTGTTAAGACAAAGAAAATGTTCATTGCATTTCTTTGAATTTATTATTTCAAAAAAATAATAAATGTGAACAGACCATTTCCTAACTGGAGGAAATTCTAAAACAAAACTAAAAACATAACAAAACAAAGGATGAGTTAGTAGGTCCCCACAGAAGCAAGCGTTCCCTATTGGCACCAGCTCTTGGCACTCTGTCTCCACCATGAGTATCACCAGCTTGGCACAGTAAGTTCAGTTGACTCCAGAGGCCAGGAGGGACTCAGGACAAGTGATATTTCCTCCTTAAAAGCCAAAGCTAGAATGTTGGGTGCTCCCATACTCATTTTGCTAGTGTTTTTTTTTATTTTTTTAATGAAAAAGAACCAATGCTGAGTAACTATGAAAGGGACCAATATTTGAAAAGTCTTCATTGTAATAAGTCATCCGCTTTAGTATTTTCAGACGTTGCAGAAAAAAAAATTGGATAAAAGGATAAATACCAGTGGTTATATCCACGTGTCCTCCTGGTGATGAGAGCAGTTGCCATGAAAGCCAGCCAAGTTGACGGGGAAAATATCACGTTGATTTGAACATGGCACACAGTTGAGTTCCAGAAATCAGTTCCTGACTCCCTGGCAATTTCAAAATGGGAGGCTGTGCCTCTCCCTCCTGGAGGTGCCAACGTCCCTTTTTCTAAAGCCCATGAGATAGGTGTTCTCTTGGGGGTCTTTTGGGAACATAATGCTGTGCTATGCACGGAGATGTGTGCTACTTTTCCTGAGCATGTGGAAGAACTACTTTCTATACAGTGCATGAAGTATCAGTTGGGCCAGCACCGTCCAAGGCTAAATTGATCCACATGATTGGAATTGTGCCCAGACCCTTTAACCAAAGAGAAAAAAAAAAAGGCATCGTTTTGAAATTAACATTATCAATACGGTAATACATTTTGAATGCTAGTTGGGCCTGACGTAGGAAGTGATGTAATAATGGGGTGCTTACTGCTCCTGCCCCTTGAACAGGAAATATTTTCCTTGAGGAATAGAATACTTGAAAACTGCAGATTGCATTTTAATATTAACCAGATTTCTACATTAAACATGATTTCCGAGAACAATTTGATTTTTTCTTTATTTCTCGTTACCCCCACGGCGCCCCTCAAGCAAGTGAGCAGAACTGCGTTCAACCACAGGCAGGTCCTGGAACGGACCCAGGGCTGCCGCAATTTAAACGTCAAATTTGGTGCCGCTGAGCAGCAGAGAATCAGTCAGCAACATGTGTCACTCATTGCTGCCCTGTCGATCGTTACCGTGGCTTGATGGGTTCAGATGGCTGCAAATTCTCTCCTGGTTCCTTTGATTATATCCAAGTGTGAAATTTCAAAGCCTGTCCCTTTTGCACTGTGTTTTAGATGTGTCAGTGTAATCACCTTCTAGAACAAGGAAGAAGCAACAAAAAAAAAATTACTGAACCTGTTTTACATTTTGAAAGGTGCAGAAAGGAAAGTTTTGAGTTCCTAGAACTAGCCTCTCTGCGACTAAGGACAGAGAAAACTTTCAACTGGCTAAACAGTGCATCCCCGGTGGATACATACCCAAGAACTCCAAGCTACCAAAACTGGCCTCTCTTGGGGAAGATGTAAGAACACTGACAACCTCTGATTGGCTGATGGAAGCACTTCAAGATGTACCAGTCTTGATTGCTTTCGTCTTTGGCAGCCAGTAAAATCGTGAAATACACACAATTTGACCGCACTTAGGCAGAATCAAGGGAGTTGGGGAAGGACCTCTACATGTAATGCGCTCATTCTTGATTCCTTGAGAGCAGACAGCTGTGAAAAGGGGGCCACAAAGAAGGATGAATAAGAACAAGATATACAGTGGCAATGTGACAAACCAAGAGCAACAGGATGCAATCCCTGCAATGGAATTCACAAGAATGAGAACGGCTGCCTTGTAAGGGAATTGAGGATAAATAGTTAGCAGTGGTTATAAATGAAATGCTTAAAAATCATTATATACATACAGCAAAGGAAGAATTTCCATGAAAACGGACAAAATAAGAAATTAGGAAGATAAAATAAAACAACTTAAAGTCACTGTATGAATTAAGGACTACTACTTACCCCTAAAGAAGTAGTGTCAAGAGCAAGGGAACCCCTAGGCAAAACTGTCAGTAGCCACTGGCTCTATGATGGACTCAAGCCATAAACTGGAAGAAAAGCAATCATAGTCAGTAGGTTGCATTTTCTGGAACACGACCTCTCCCTGTCCCTGTGTGAGTTGACTTCTCTAGCTGAGAAAGATCTCAAGGTCCCAAACATTAGAGAGCCCAGAACGAAGAAGAGGAAGGTTACTTAATTTTATTATTATTATTATTATTAATGATATTAATATTATTAGTTTGACATAGACTTACACATTGGAGGGAATTGTTACATTTTCATGCACACATGGATACTGACATAGTGAGACAGTAAGTTGAGGTGGATCCTAGACCAGGATCTACCCCTCTTCATCCATTCCCTAAACTCATGTCTCCTCTGTAATCCATCCCACCGTACTATAGTTTGAAATGAACATACACATTATAATAATTGTTGACATTCCTGAGGTCCTCTGCCTGACTTTGTATAGCTAGGCTTATAATGGGAGTTGATATTGCAGTTGTATTGATAACCCCCCTAAACCCCCAATATCGCCTGCCTCCCTCCCTTCTCCCCCTACCTTCACAGGTATGGTTCCTCCAGCTTATGCGCATGATAGCGAGCTGAGTTTAAGTAACAAACTCACCATGCTGAAATTCCACATTAGCTGGGGGAACCTTTCTTAAGAAGATTACTTAATGCTTTATCTTGCTGCTGCATAAATGACATAGAGCCTCATATTCACTTTTTCCTATACACATCCTAAATATGGATTTATGGACGAAGAACAAAATCCCACATTTGTAGACAACCTGGGCTATTTTACATACGAAATGTTTTTGCACCTTATATCTAACCACCTTGCAAAATAGATGTCATCTTCATGTTTAAAATGAGAAAATGAGTGAAGAAGTACCAAGCATCGCTTCCAAGGTCAGAAAGTACAAAATATGTGTGAAGTAATAAATCACTAAGGCAGGATTTAAAGTCAAGATTGTCCAAATCCAAGAGCCGCCCGGCTTCTATTATGTAACATCTGCTGCCCAGATCGGTCCACACTGACCAGGTGGGAGCTATTATTGGCCATCAGTGCTGGCCACTGTGGTCTGGTTCTCTGGGTCTTGGCACCCTGCACTGACCTACCACACAGGGTGAGCCTTTGACGTTGACATTCCGGCCTTTACCCTGGTCAGCCTCTGCCTAGCTGCATTTTGTGCCTGAGACAACAGTCCAGGTCGTCACTGAACCCCTGTTCCGTGGGAAGGATGACTTGCATTGGTGATACCCCAGCATCTTACAAAGCCCTTCCTCCTTCCCTTGGCCCCAAGGGTACCACCCCTGATTGGTTGATTTCCACATCATGCTCTCATCCTCTACTCGATGAGAAATACCTTTTCCACCTTCAAGAAGCAGTCAGTGCTTGTTGGTGACATTGCCTCTGTGAGAACCGCGGCGTGGCCGTGAGTGATTTTAGTGGCTCATCTTTCACCTGTGAAAACACTTGAAGTGGAAACAGAGCAAGTGAGGGATGAGGAGAAACGCATAATTCCAACATTTTCAGGGCTTCCGTCTTTAAAACTGATAAAAGAAACAGACAGAAATTCAGTTGGTTAACATCACTATCTACCAACTTAATTTATATCTGCAGCAAGATGCACCCCAAATCCCAAGTACACGCTCTTTACATTTGCACATGACTGTTCACAAACATGATCTGTGCCTGGCTCAAAACTGAAATCGGAACCGGGAGTGCTGGATCATACCTGTAATCCCAGCAGCTCTGGAGGCTGAGGCAGGAGGATCACAAGTTCAAAGTCAGCCTCTGCAACTTTGAAAGTCCCTCAAAAAATAAAAACGGAAATCAAACTCTATTTTCCAACTACGATGGAATTAATTTAGGAAATGCTAATAGGAAATTTCTGCAAAAATCTCCAAATATTTAGAAGTTAAAGAAGATACTTGTAAATAACCCATGAAGAAAAAGAAGGCTGTGTTATTTATTTCTAATTAAATATCAAAAAAAATCAACATAGCAAAATACGTGAGATACATGTAAAGGAGTTGCTTAAAGTAGAATGTGTAGTTTTAATTGTGCTTTAAAAGAAGAATAAAACATAATCAATGATACATGCTCACCTCCAAAATATAAAGAAAGACAGAAGAGGAAGAAGAGGAGGAGGAGAGAAAAAATATAGAAAATGAAGAAAAAATAGAGAAAAATCAGTGAAAGTATACTACTTTTTTGAAAACATAAATAAAATTAGTAAATCACTACCTAATAATCAGGAATAAGAGGGGGCATCACTATAGATGCACAAAATAAATGTACACTTCAGAACTTTTTAAAAAATAACAATAAGGTAATATTATGAACAAGTATGCTAACAAATCTAAAAAATTAGATGCAATAGAAAAACATGTTAAAAAAATTTTCCGAAACAGACACAAGAAAAAATACTTGATTTAATCACCCTCTAAGCACTAAATAAACTGAACTTGTGATGAAATGCCTTCACCAGAAGAAAATTTCCATCTCATGTGGCTTTTACTACCGAATTATATCAAATATTCAAGGAAGATATATAAAAATCCCATGCAGAAATCTTTCAAAATGAAGAGTAAGGAAATAGCATTTTCTGACACATTAGATGAGGCAGGTGTTGAACTGATACCAAAACCATAAAGAATATTGCAAGAAAGAAAACTGTAGATTAATACTCCTCATGAATACTGAAGCAAAAGTCTCCGATTTTTACCAACTTGAATTCAGATATATGCAAATGTGATGTCATATCATCAAGTAGGATTAATCAAGAGTGTTGAAGAGTTTTGTTTTTGTTTTTGTTTTAAGAGAGAGGGACAGTGAGAGAGAGAAAGAATGAATCAATTTTATTTAGTTTTTCATGTGGCTTTCCTTGTTCCAACACTTTATTGTGCACATGGTGCGGGTTTGAACCTGCATCCTCGCACATGCCAGGCAAGCACCGTAACCACTGAGCAACCACTCCAGCCCCTGTAGAAGTGTTTTAATTTTTAAAAATCAATTGATGTAATTCACCAAGTTAACAAAACAGAGGAGAAAAATATGAGCATCTCAATAGGTGCACAAATTAAATCTGACAAGATTAGACACCCATTTGCAGTAGACATAATCAGAAAACTAGCAATGCATCAGAACTTGCTTAATTTTATGAGGTTATCTACAAGAAATCTTCTGCTATATCAAAATTAATGGTAAATTCCTGAATGTTTTCTACCTAAAATCAGAAACAATACAAAAGTGTCTGTTCTAACAACTTCTATTCAACATTTTACTGAAATTCCTAGCCAATGCAATAAGGCAAGTGAAATTATTTTTTAAAAAAAATATTCAGTCTGGAAAGGAAGACAGAGCACATTTTTCAGACAAGATTACAGACATTGAACTTGCAAAGAAAATTCACAACAAAGCTATAAAATCTGAGGAAGTAACTTTGTCAGAGTGAATTTCTACATACTTTGAAAGAACCATTGAAAAATAAACTTTCAGAAATGCAGTTTAATATTTCGTAAAGTCAGGGTTTCATGATGGGTTATGAGATATGCAAAAATTAATCTTGCAGAGAATCCAGAGACCTCAATAAAAACAAATTAGGATGGAATGACTTCTTTTATAATTTTAGCTTTGTCAAACATTCATTTAATTTGGTTTTTATTCTGACTTTCAATTTAAATAAAACCAACAAATATCAATAGTGCTTGGAATGGTACATTGACGAATTATTTGATTGTGCTGATTGAAGAACAACAATCACTTCTTAATGACAATTGAGCCTACTCCAAATGTTCATTATGTAAAAGTCCAACAACAAAGACATTCCTCTTAGAGCAAATTTGAAGCTAAGATATAATGACAGGCTTAAATTACTACCAATTATTAAAGGCAATATTCTCAGATCATTGAAACAGAATTCCAACATGCGACACATTAACTGTCAATCATAAGAGAGATGCCATATGTATTAAGAAGTTCTGGACAAAAGAATAATATTATGAGCATCCAATCAGTTATGCTAAGGGACCTAGCATAACTTCAGCACCTGTAATTTGTCATTATTATTAATCCATGAAATGAAAAGGTGAGCCAGACAGCATGTGCTTTCCAGTGGTAAGTTTATGTTGGAATGAGATACTAGGCCACCAGAGCCGCTAAAATATTTTTAATGAATTCATAAAGAAAATCCAGACACTTAAAAATAACACGGCCTACAACAGTGCATTTCAACATGGTTTGCTAAAGGGGAATCAATATTTTTCCTCGAGACTTACTTCCTCTTATTCTTTCTTGCAAATACATTGAAAAGTGAAGAGATCATTAGTTTCATCTTAAATACTAATGAGTCAAAAGCCAGATGTTTCCAATTTAAGGCTTAGTTTTTTTTTTTTTAAGAGAGAAGGACAGAGAGACACAGAGAGAATTAATTTTTATTGAGTTTTTCACATGGCTTTCATTGCTCTGACACTTAGTTGTGTACGTGGGTAGCTGGGGTTTGAACCCATGTACTTGCGCATGCTGGGCAAGCACCGTAACCGCCGAGCCACCGCTCCAGCCCCAAGGCTTAGATTTTTGATAGAGATGTTTCTCAAACAGGCAACTTTACCTCATATGGTCCAAGATTTGTACCAAGAGGAATTATCTTTTTTATTCTCTAAGAAAATAGAATGATGAATATGAGCTAAACCTTTCTCATGGGTTACAAATGATCTCAACTCAGAATAAATTTTTTTGCAAACATAAAATTATTACACCCCAAAGTTTTATTTTCAAATGAACTTCATGTAACAATGTCCAGTGATTTTCCTAAGAAATGCTAGTCATTAAAGCTACTAGTAATATTCATCATAATAATAGCCCACACTTCACACTTAGGGTTTTCTCTGCACAATATGCTATGCTACAATGCAGTCGATTCTCACAACAAACCCACACAAATGCACTATTAAACTTCTCTGTTATGAAGGTAGGATAATCAAGGTAGAAAGAATTCAAACTGTTGCCATGATCATTTAACTAGTGAATGGTATGGAACGTTTCATAGACAAGGCTTTCAAGGCTAAGATTTACACCCAGGTGTGTAGTATGCTGAAGGTGGGACTGTTAAAAACTGACCTTGTATCACAGAAAAAAAATTAAGTTTCTCAAAATCCTAAACTTTTTTTCTCCTACCCTGAAAGCTTTGTGCACAAAGTCAAGGTATGGTATGGGACCATGGAAATTTGAGAGTAGTGAGAAATCTCTACTTTTATAAATTAGAATCTTCTTTAGGAGAGCTACATGCTTGAGCTATATGGAGATTTCACAATCCTACTGAAAAGGATTACAAAAAAAGTAAACTATTTTAAAAATAAGAGGACTAAGTAAGAATGAATATGATTTTAAAAAGAAAAAACAGAAAATAAATGTAAAAACTTAAAAAAATTTTTTTAAAGAGAGAGGAACAGTGAGAGAGAGAGAGAGAGGGAGAGAGAATCAATTTTATTTAGTTTTTCATGTGGCTTTCATTGCTCTGACACTTCATTGTGTATGGTGCTAGGCTTTGAACTCGCGTACTTGTGCATGCCAGGCAAGTGCCGTAACCACCGAGCCACCGCTCCAACCCCTTAAAATGTTTTAAAAGAATGCATACTTTTGAAGTAATTAGAATGAGTAAATTTTACTACAGTCCATTTGAAAAGGATTTTTAGATATAAATGCAGAAATCCAGGTTAACTACACACACACACACACACACACACACACACACACCTCCGTCTACACTATTAGATTCTAGTAAAGGGGACATTAAGAAAAAGCTCTAAACATTCGCCTTGGATAAATGAAAAGTAAATTGCTTCTAAACAACTCAGCAGAAGGAAAGACAACCTTCATGGTGCACAGTCCTAGGGTGAGGGTATAGGAAGGAATATTGCTAATGTCTAAGGCTATTTATTCATATGGAATTAAGGAGACTCAGCTGTAAGCATCCCTGGAGAGTCTGAGTCCTTCCCTCCAACCTCCTCAGTACCAGGAAGCCTTCACCCAAACAACTCTAGATATTTGGGTCTCTTCTTTACATTAAGAAAACCTCCAGGGTCTCAGATTTTGAAATTGCCCTCACTCAAACATTTCATGTATTTCCCCAAATTTCATGAGTCTTTCCTTTTATGATGTAGATCAAACTTTCCCATATGAGTACTGGGGTTATGTTATACAAGCTGTCTCTATTTCCCCGTAGAAGGAGATGCTACTCAGAAAACAAAGTTCTGACATAACTACGTGAAATGCCCTTGCATCTTTCTGTATCCAGAAGTCAATGGATTCCTTGCCCACCATCTTTAAGTATACACATCAGCTCTCAAAATCATGTACGAGCACACAGATGCATGCACACATTTCTTTCTTGGCGAGCTTAAACGTAAATTCTGGAACCATTTCTCTTGTTTTTGTCTTTTCTTTTTCTTTATTTTGTGGGGTACTTGGGATTGAACCCAGACTGTTATTGATGGTGAGAAAGTGCTCCTCTACCCCTGGTCTGTACTACCAGACCTTCTGGAACTGTTTCATTCTCAGCCAGTCTCACTCTGTTTCCACAGTGTGTCCTTGGAGCATGGCACGTTTTCCATATTCGTGTGTGATGCTTATAAATCCTATAGATACTAAAGCTCCATTCCAAGCCTATTGAATCAGAAAGTGTAGTGCTGGATCCCTGCAATCTATAATTTTAACAAGCTCTCCCAACAATTCTTAAATGATTAAGCATGGAGAGGCAGTGGGTCGGGTTAACAGCAAGCATCAGCTGACCCCAGTCTAGAAAGGCTCTGCTTTCTTTCTGCCAGGAAACCCCAAGGTGTTGAGACACCTGTGTGCTTTTAGTGAACTGCTCCAGACTGTTCCAACAGTGCCCAGGTTGCTACCAAGGGTGAGATTAAAAGACACCTAAAACTGCCAAAATACACACCTATTCACTTACAGCTCTGCATGACAGTGAAGGACGTTTGGTTCATGAAGAGCAGGACCCAAGGTGCTAAAACCCCAAGAAGGGGTAGCTCTTCCCTGAGTTTTTCTGGTTTCCTTTGACCTCTTAAAAGCCCAGTGTGATCATAACAATGACAAGAAGGTCCCCAAAGGTGCTGATTTCATGTCATCCCTGGAAGAGATATTTGGCTCTCACCTGTACAGGTTTTTATTTAGATGCTAGGCATTGTGAGTTTTATATTGTTGGCTGCTGGATGTTTTGGTATTCCTTTCAATACTCCTGAAATTTGTTCTGGTGTACAATTGAGTTCCTTAAAGTCAGTATAATCCTTTTTAGGATGAGTTTAATCTTTGTAGGAAGAGATCAGAGACAAATATTCTGCATAGAGCCAATTTCCCCCATGCCTGAGGCCAGGGTCTTCCAACCATTCTGCCTGGGCTCCCATGAATTTCAAGGTGTCTTCACTCTGACTTGTGAATGCATCAGCTCTTCCTTTCTGCAAGACCTCCGATATGTCTTGCTCTTTGCTGGTGGTTTTTTCCTGGCTCAGAAAGTTTCTTCACAAATAGGAGTGAGCACGGAGTACAATGCTAAAGACTCAGTGAAGTCCTCTGAGGACCTCCAGACCTCTCACTGTGCTCTGCCTTATGAATTGTGCTGCTCTTCCCTACCTCTTGACTCTGCTAGGCTTTGTTTGTATGTCCTCTCCCCAAAGTCTTGAAATTGTCTCAGAATTGTAAAATTGAACAGTTGTACAGCTCACCATGTCTATCTCTTTTCTTCTTGTTTTTCATGTTTAATGCCTGAAAATTAATTTTTTCACAAATAATTTGTATATTTTTACAGTGTTTGAAGTAGGAGGATAAATCTCATGTCTTTCTTCTGCATCATGGCTGAAACTGCAATTTCTCAGTTAAATTAAAATATTCTTTTTATAAACTGTTCAGTATTTTAGTAATAAAAATAATCAGCCCAATAGAAATAGAAGGAGACTTCCTACATCTGATCGAAAGAAATGGATGGAAAATGAAATTTATACCTAACTTCCTCTCTCCCCTACGGTTAGTAATGAAGCAATGATGTCCGCATTCAGCATCTCTTTAATCTATTACTGGAGCTCCTGGGAGCAAATAAGGCAAGAATAGAAATAAAAGGCATAAATATCAGAAAATGAAAGGCAAAAGTGAGTTTTCAGAATTCAGGTCAATTGACAAAAAGCCAGTATATTTCTATACTAGTCATGAGGAATCAGAATTTGAAATTTGAAAAGAAATATTATTTACAATAACATAATGCTACAGAATAATTATGGATAAATTTTACAAAACGTGAGCAAGATTTGTGCCCTGAAAGTTCCAAAGCATTGGTGAAAGAGATTTTTTAATGTATTAAATATAGGAAGAATATACCATGTACATAGATTTAAAAAAAATCAGGATTATTAAGAAGCCAATTCTTTTCAAGTGATTGGCAGATTTAATGTGAGTCAAATCAAAATCCCAGCAGACTTTCTATTGTGCACATGGAATTTGAGAAACTGACCTAAATTTTATGGGGAAATATAAAGGACTTAGATAATTTATTACCCTCATTTAAAAATAAGAATGTAGTTACATTAGCTGATTTTAAAACTAATTGTATTAGTCAGTATTCTGTTGCTGTATCAAGTGCCTGAGATAAATAAACTTAACAAGAAAAGGTGTACATTGGCTCACAGTTAAGTATATTTCAGTCTGATTGGTTATCTCATAGTTTCTGGGAAGTAATGAAGGAAGAGGAAGGGAAAAGGGTATCAATGTCCCCTTTTAGTGCACACCACAATGATTTAACTTTCTTCCTTAGATCCCATTTCTTAAAGATTCCACAACCTCTCAAAAACATCCTACGGTGAAGATTAACCTTATACACATGGGCCACTGGGAGACATTCTAGATCTAAACCACAACATTAATTGTATGCATTTCCATCATGTGATGAGTTTTTACAAAGGTACCAATAACACAGAATGGGGAAAGGACAGTTCCTTCAATAAATGGTGTTGGAAAAACTTCCTATTCACATGCAGAAGAATGAAACTGAACCATTACCTCAATTCATGTAGAAGACAGCCCTAAAGAAAAAAACGAACCCCTATCCTCTCATACAGCATAGAAAGTAAATCAAAGAACTAAATGTGACAGCTTCAGCTGTAAAACTTTCAGAAGAAATTTTAGAGAGAAATCTTAATGACAGTACTTTTAGTTATGATTTCTTAATTAGGACACAAAAAAGGCAAATTCTATTTTTAAGTGGTGAATTGAGAGAAATGTTAAGTGCAATACTAAAATTTTGGCACTTCAGAATATGCTATTGTAAAAACGAAAGAAGAAGCCACAAACTATTAGAAAATATTAGTGAAACATATTTAACAAAGAACTAGTGTTTAGAATGTACAAAGAACTCTTACAACCCAGTAATAGGAAAACAGTCAACTTCCAAAAAAGTCCAAAGAATTTGAACAACAAACACTACACTAAGAAGATATATAGACGGTCAAAAAACATTTTTAAAAAGATAGAATTGAAATATAAATTCAAGCCAAAATGAGATGCTCTATACTGGTTAGAATGGTTAAAATTAAGATTAAGTATATAGCATATTGGTGAGGAAGTAGAGCTGATGAGACTCTCTTACATTACTGTGAAAATGTAAGATTACACAGCCACTTAGGAAAATAAAAAATTTGACAGTTTATTGAAAAATTTAAAAATACATATGTTGAATGTGACCAAACTATTCCACTTCCAGGTATTCATGCCAGAGAAATGAAAGCATATGTTAACACATTTATTTCTACGTAGTATTCATGACAACTTTGTTTGTAATAGTCAAAAATTGGAAAGAACTGAAGTCATCCCTCACAAAAAAGAATGGAAAATCAAACCACACTATATGCATGCAGTGGAAAATTATTCTGTCGTGAGAAGGAATGGGCAATCAATGCTACAACTTGGATAGACGAATCTTGAAACAGTATTTTGAGTGAAAGACACGATATAAAATGTGAGCACATAAGTCAACCAATTTACATAGAAATTTACATAAAAACATACACAAATGAAGCTATAGTGACAGAATGCAAATCAGCTGGGTATAAAAGTGAGTGGGTGGATAGATAATTATATCAGGATCAAGTTCAATGAAGCATGCAAGATTGGGAATGACAGATCTATGTATCATTTTGTGTGGATGGGTTATAGGTGTGTACCTATGTCAAAACTCATTGTAATATACAAATGAATTTTTCTGTTGATTTCCCGGTAAAAGGATAAAAAAAGATCTTCCTGGAGAGTCACATATAATGTAGTTTATAAGTTAATCTAACAGAAATGGAGTGGATTAGAAACTTTCCTTTCATGTACTTCTTTTCCTTCACTACAGTGAGGGTGCTTGCTCTGGCAACAAACTCATTCCTTAGTATAAATGTCAAAGTGTGTTCCAAAGTGTGCAAGCTGCTATCAGCACATAGGGAAGGAAAGGACCCATCCAAAAGATGGTGTGTTGAAAAAAATCTACCAGGGGTTAAGAAAGCAAATAGGTTTTAAGCTTGGACTTCTGTTAGAACGGTGATGTTTAACACAGAGATAGGGACCTTGAGGAGTTGTTTTCAGAAGAAAGCTAAGTTTGGGTTTGAGACACATCAAGTCTGGAGACTGGGCTCAACTTGTATGAAACTATTTGGAAATGTGAGACTCTACTGTGGAGACTTGCAATCCTACTGTCCCAGGGATAATCCTTTCAGAGCAATGATAGGCCCTGGAACTTTCTGTGATATTCTACAGCTATACTTTCCAGAAGACTTGTCACTAGTCACAAGTGATTATTGAGTTCTTAAAATGTGGTTGGTTAATAAAATATTAACTTCAAACCAGGCATGGCAGTGCTTCCTTGTATTCCCAGAAGCTCAGGAGGCTGAGACAGGAGGATCACAAGTTGAAAGCTAACCTCAGTAACTTAGTGAGATTCTAAGCAAACTAGTGAGACTAGTTGATCAATGGTTAAGTGTTGATCAATGGTTAAGCACCCCTCAGTTAAATCCCAAATACCAAAGGGAAAAAAAGAAATTAATTTAATCACCCATAATTAGTTTAAATTTAAATAATCACAAATGGTTAGTGATTGAACCCTATTGAACACCACTGGTTTGAAGAATCATTATTTATCAATGTCCTAAACTAGAAATTTCAGATAAACCTATCTCCCTCATTTTTAAATTTTTGTCAATTGGTTTATTCAATAAATACCCATATTCTTTTGTGCATTATGTATTTCTGCCATTTACCATTAGTAAGGTCTTGCACTTGTAAACCTTCTTTTGCAGTGAGTTCCATTATTTACAAATCCCAAAGTCTCAAATGAAAATTTACTTAACATTGCTCAATTTATTTCTGTTACTTTCAAAAAAATTCATCCGAAAGGGAAAAATAAGCCAAACATTTTGTTTTAGTTCTTCTTGTTGTTTTCCTTGGGTACTACGGAGAGTAAATGAAGCTACTTTGGTGTCATGGTAGATATCTCAAAACTACAGTATCAAAATTATTATTTTCTGGGCTGGAGCGGTGGCTCAGTGGTTAAGGCATTTGCTTGGCCTGCACGAATATGCAAGTTCAAACCCCCTACATAATGAAGTCTCGGAGCAACAGAGGCTACATGAAAAACTAAATAAAATTAATTGTCTCTCTCTCACAGTCCTTCTCTCTTTAAAAAAAATATTATTTTCTCACCTGGAAGTTGTGACATATCCAAGTAAATATTACATAAGAGGCTCCCTCTTTTTTCATTGCTAAAGGCTTAATACAGAAAAATTTGATTCACCCATCTTATTGACCACACTGATTTGTTTTATATATTATGTTATAAAAATCCATGCTAACGCATGCACATGTATTGGCATAATCAATGTTGATATGAGTATTTTTATTTGGGTTTACCAATTTCTTTTTACAATAAAGTAGGACAGTTTTTGAAGTAACTCCAGTGTTGAAGCACTCAGTGAAGTTGTCCCATATACCTGAGGCTCTGAGCAGTAACAGGTATGGTGTGTGTGTGTGTGTGTGTGTGTGTGTGTGTATTTTTTCTTTCCTGTGCAAAATATATAGCTTAGTCTTTGAATTGTTATTTAGTAGACAGATTTTCTTTAGACAATTTGGTAATAAATCTATGGTCATCAGTCTCTAACTTTTAATGAGCAAAATATGGTTTCAGAGCATGGAGGGAAGAAAAAAAAAAAAAAAGAACTTGTCAAAGATTTTATCTTGTGATCACAAATCCTTCCAGGACTGTAAATTTGTCAGAGAAACCCACGGAATGATCCTGAGGGAAGCCCAGTTCGTTTATGAAGGAAACTCCAACCTCGTACAAGTGTCAAAAGATAGGAAATCAAGGTCTGCAAAGTCTTTAGACTGTCAAAAAGGCAGACTTCTGGCAGCTTTGGCTCTGACTCCTTGAGAGACCCAAAGGAATTATTAGGGGCTGGGAACAGCAAGCCTCATTACCATAGATGTAATAAAGCTTATTTTCTGCAGACTTCTTGGTTATCGCCATTTAAAAGTGGTGAAATGCTGATATCCCCAATCCTCTCATGAAAGATGGAGTAAGTAAATCTAATTTTCAAGACTGCAATTGCTAACTTCCTAGCAGAGCCAACAGAATGACACGAATGGCTGTTTTTATGCTCATAACGAAAACCAAATTGTTCTATCAAACACTGCAGTTAAAGGAATGGGAGGGGAAAAGATATTTTTGATCTGCCACTATTGGAATAGCATCAAAACAACGTATCCAGATGAGAAAAAAAAATTCCCACAGTGTTCTGTAGCCGTGAATTACCTTAGCACATATAGTACATAAACCAATGGTCAATTGTACCTTTTTATAATGCAGGGGAAAAAAAGCAAGAATAGCTGTAGGAAGAATCCAGAACCAATCTCAGAAAGCACTGAGGAGTTTCTTTGTGCTGTGTCCAGAAAGCAAGCCTGAGGTCCAGTCTACACAGGCAGGTAGTAAACTAAATCTTCTGCATCATTATCTATCCCAAATCCTGGAGGCAGAGGAAAAATACTGAATGATTTGCCTTTCCAGCCCTAAAGGGATTCTATTTTTTTGGGTGAGGGGGCTGAGGACCAAACTTGGGGCCTTGCGCATGCTAGGCAAGCACTCTGCCACTGAGCTAAATCCCTAACCCCCCTAAAGGGATTCTGTTGCTCCATCACCGGGGGTTTTAATTTCCATCATGAACAAGCAGCGCTTTGAAGAGCGACACATCTAATTTGTTTACCATTTTCATTAGTGTGGTTTTCTTGATAACCAGTTTGGGAGCAGAAGTGGTGGTTTGGGTCCCAGAGTCTGTGGTTAAAGCAGCTGATAACAAAAGGTAGGTCTACACAGAGAACACGGAGCTTTTATTTCCATAAAAATAGCGTATCTCAATAGCTGTATCTGATAGGCACTTTGTCATTGCTCAGTTTTCCCAAATGGGCCCCATTAGAGGAATTTCTTGGAATGATGATCAAATGCAGATCACCAGACCCTTTCCTGGGGATTCTGATCCCTAACGAGGGTCTGGAAATCTGAACTTGTAGCAAGCTTCTCTCTTTGGAGATGCATTGCCTTAGATTATCATCTGCTGTGTTCGATGATCACAAAGCAAATACTGGTGCCAAAAAAAATGGCACTGGACTCTGAGCAGTTCACTTAGCCCTGCTTCTAACTGCTCCCCTCAGTTGCTTTAAGAGACGCTAACAGAAAGTGTTTCACCAGGCTGTTTTGAAAAGGAGGTGGGGGAACAGGTCCTCCAACCTAGGAAAGCTCTTTCCATATTTGATTTCACTCTTACAACCAATGACTTCAGAAATCACCTGCTCTTCTTCTAAATACTCTCAAATGGGCTAGGTGGTCTCAGAAGGAGACCCTAAGATGAAGATTTTCATGCAATAAGTTCATGGAGGAGTGATTAGGATTGATACGTTTGAAGGAGTGAGAGCAGAGGAGGGAGCAGAAGGACAGGTTGAACAGCAAGAATCCCAACCAAGGCATCCCTTGGTCCAAAAGAGAGCTCTGGACTAGCTAGGTCCTTTGGAGTTGTCCAAGGCAAGGCAAGTTGGCCAGGCTCTCACTCTCCCCAAGAAGTTTTATTGGACGTGGGCTGCCCTGGCATCTGACCTTGGGCAAGGCAGTGGTCTTCTCCCTTTCTTCCAAGAGCAACTCTCAGGAAGCATTCAGTCTTGCTCCATCAACACTCAGCACCAACTGGGAAGTAAGTTGGCCCGAAGGTCCTGAAGGTGCCATCTGGGACACACATCGCACCGCCCTCTGCAAAGACTGGCTTTCTACTCCAAGCTTGTTCACCTTTGTTTATATCCAATTGCTGGACATTCTTATAGGAAAGCAAACAGGCTGGGGCCCACGATCACCTCTGAGCAAACTAAGAAGCTCTAAACGCATGAAGAATGGCGATTTCACAGTTGGTACACATTTTCAACGTACAATGTGGGCCGAGAGGAGAGTCATATTTTAGCACTCAGATGTCAGGTTTCATTAGAGTTAGTTGTTCCAGGAAAGCGGAGGGAAAGAAAACACAGGGAAACACTAACAAAGGCTCACGTTACCAGCCTCTCAAATACACGGACCATACACTGGTAGTATAAACCAAATGGAAGGAAATGTGTGTACGCATTTCAGCGAATCTTCATTCTCCTCCACCAAAATCTCTCATCCATCATGCAGCGGTCAGGCAATCCCACAAACAAGCCATGCATCCCACTCACTTCAGGGTGATTAGGAATTGCAGGTGTGGCACACTGGCCTTGCACAGAGAGAGCACTTTCACAGGGTCCTGGGCCCCAAGCAGCACCAAGCCACTGCTAATTGCTCTGCTTCTCAAGTTCCCAACTGAAGGTAATCACACTTAAGTCGAGTGTCAACAGAGGTCTTGTTTCACCGCAAGAAGCCACACAGTACAATCCGTGCTCCTGTGCTACCTGTGGAGAGCACAGTGTTCTCCTGGGCTGGGTTTTAGCTGTGCTTACTGACATGGAAGCCCTTCTGAAGCTAAAGCCTGACCATTGTGGGTGAGGAAGCACAGAAAGCCCACACACCTACTTACAGGACCAGATGAAGCCAAGGAGACCTTAAACATGAGTGATCATGTTTGATGAGTCTGAGAATCCTCGAACCCAAATCGAAGTCCACATGTCCCCAAAGAGGACAAAGGTCATTGGGCTTGCTGCTCATTAACTCAGACTAATCACTGATGTAAGAACAGGTCTTGATAATGGACCCCGATGGCAGTTTATGTTTCAGTTAGTTTTTCAAGAGATAGGCGGCACCGGCTTAGTCTCTCTGTGGACTTCCACGCTGGTTTTCTTTGTTTCTTTTGCATTCTCCCTGACTGATCCCTCCTCTTTTCTCCACCTACTGCTGTCCCTGATTCTTCTACTTCCTCTTTATGCTCTCTCACTAGGTGATTTCATGATTTTAAATGCCATATCATGCCTGTGACATCTGTGTCCCTGTCCCCAGAGCTGAGCTGTGAGTCCTCTGCACAACCAGGACCAGTATTTGATAGGCATCCAGTGAGCTTCACACTTTCATCAGGCCAAAATGTGTGCTTTTCCCCTCCAAACCTGCCCTTCCTCAATCATTCTCACCAATGGTGCATATCACCATCCACCCAGCTTGATCCAAAGACCCGTCCGTTACCATCTTACTCTCTTACCTCATGTCGGTCCATACAGGAGACCCATCTTCTCAGCAATACAAGCCCACTTCACTCATCACTCCAGCACGTGAAACCTCAAGATCCTTACACGGCCATTATTAAAGGCTCCAACCTAAATCCTAATCCAATGACATCAACAATCTTTTTGCTAAAGAGCTAGAATTTTATTTTAAAAATATCAACAGAATAGGCTGCTACCTCCAAGGGCTTCTATACCATTTAGGGGGGGAAAAATCCCAATTCCCTATACTGACCTCTAAGGACAATTTTTACTTCTGAAATACTGAGATATATTGTAACTTTGTGAAAAATGCCATTGATGGTTATAAACAAAAGAAAAACTAGCCTTCATGGATCAGAAGTTATTGACTATTTTATCTATTTCATTTAATGTGACCATTCATACAATTAACTGACAAATTAATAAGGTGTTTATTAATGACACGGTCTCACCCAAATTTTCCTCCTCCCAGTCTTTTATAGTTTAGATATGAGGTGTCCCAAAAAATCTCAGGTGTAAGATAAAGCAAGGAAGTTCAGAGGTGAAACCACTGGGTTACGAGGGCTGAAGTCTAATTAGTGCATTAATCCATTGATGGGAATTAACTGAAAATTACAGGCAATGTGGTTATGGCTGGAGGAGGTGGGTCACTGGGGTGTATCTTTGGGGTTCATATTTTTTATATTTTGTCCCTGGTGGGCAGACTCCTAGCTCTTTGCTTTCTTTTCACCATATCCTAAGCTACTTTCCTCTATAATATCCTTCTGCCATGATAGTCAGCCTCTCTTTGGGCCCAAAACAAAGGAATAGACCGTCTATGACTGAGACCTCTGAAGCCATGAGCCCCAGATAAACTTTTCCTACTAAAAGTTGTTCATGTTGTATCTTTTGGTCACAGTGGTAAGAAAGGTGACTAAAGTGGTCCCTATTTATTCATTCTCCTTACCTGGTGACAACAATTGCTACCACATTTTTTTCTGTGTATTTTCATCAATTGCATTTACATGGAAACATGAATAGATTCTTTTTACACAAACATCATATACTAGAAATACTACATGAATGTACACATATTTCTGCAACTTATTCTCTTTCATTTTCCCATTTAACACATAATAGGTGTGTCAACCGTGTTCCATCACTGTAACATATACCTGAGATAAATCAACTTATGAAGAAATAAGGCCTATTTTGGCTCACAACTTTGCAGATTTGGCTTCATGACTAATTGGCACCATTGTTTTGGGCATATTGCACCATATCACTGCAAGGGTGTGTGGCAGAGTAAACTATTCACCTTATTGCCAGCAATGACAAGGAAAGCAGGAGGTTGGAGTCCCACGGTCCCCTAGGAGAGTGCACCCTCAAAGACCAAAAACCACCCAGTGAGTCCCACCTCAAAATTTCCACCACGTAAGATAGCACCAAGGTGGGGACTAAGTTTTGACACATGGCCCTTTGGGGGATAAATTAAGATCCAAAAACTTAGAAAAACAACTTAATGGAATGGCAAAGGATAGTCACAGATAGTACACACAAAGGAAAACACAGATTTCTCTTTTCTTATGGATTTATAGGCGATATGAATATATTAGAAAAGTTAAACTTTTGTCACTGATATGTTTTATTAATGTATTTGTCTGATTTGTTACCTGAATTTTGACTTTTTTATGATATTTTTATGTTTCTGATAACTTTCAAGTCTTCACATTGCTGAATTTCTTTTATTTTCAAATTTTATTCAAATTCATATGTTATTGGGAAGGCTCTCTCACCTCAAGACAAGTGATATAAAATGATATTATATTTTTCCCTTGCTAATATGGATCAACTTTTATGCAGATTTTGATCTCCATGTATGCATTTTGGAGCAAGAGGCATGGATCTGATTTCTCTTTCAAAGGTAACTGAGTATAGCCAACATTATTTATTATTTCTTCAGTTTTCTTTCTGTGACATAAAGTAATTCAGAGTTCAGAATGTCAATCAGTGCATACTGCCCTTTTCATACTGACGAATTCACAGAAGGACTTCCATTAAAACTGGTGTCTTCACTGGCAAAAATGAGGAATATGAACAATAACAGATGCTGGAGGGGTTGTGGGGAGAAAGGAACACTAACACACTGTTTTTGGGACCACAGACTTGTACATCCACTCTGGAAAGCAGTTGGAGACTCCTCAAAAAAATAGAGATGGATCCACCATATGATCCAGCTATCCCACTCCTGGGTATTTTCCCAGAAGAGCTAGAATCAGCATACTACAGAGACACAGCTACATCAATGTTCATAGCAGCTCAATTTACAGTAGCTGAACTATGGGACTAACCCAGATGCCCTTTGCCAGATGAATGGATTAAAAAATTGTGGTATATACACACAATGAAGTTCTACTCTGCTATCAAAGAGAACAATATCATGGCATTTGCAGCTAAATGGATGGAAATGGAAAAAAAATCATGCTGAGTGAAATATCTCCAAAACAGAGACTTAAGAGCCAAATATTTTCTCTCATATGTGGAAGCTAGAGTAAATACTAAGAAAGGATAAAAATTAGCTATATTTAATTAATAAATCCACCAAAGCTGAAATGTATGCAAAAAGACTCTTGTCTTTCTGCTATGCTCTAGGCATGGGGTGCTTATTGGGTGGCATGATGGTGTACAGGTACCAGGCTACCACCCATTCCCAGGGAGGCCCGAAGGAGCATTGCCCTTGTTCATTTGCATTTGAGACAACTTGACATTTGAACATAGTCCAACTGATTTTTCTTTCTTCTTCTTCCTTTTACCTATTTTGAATTCTCAAATGCTAGAAAACAGCTAAAGCAGTAAAATAAATACAAAGAAATTTCAGTAGGAAGTCATTCTTCCTTTTCAAATATTAATATTTGACTATTGGAACGTCTATAACTAGAGCTAATAAGAGGTTATATTATATACATCTTACTTTAAAAAACAGTGTATTTTCATCTTTAACCAGACTCTTCAAATTATCTGATTAAATGTTTTTTTAGATGGAAAGTTCTACCAGGAATTTTTAATTAATAAAATCCCTGAGTGTTTTCTACACACAATCAACTTTCCTAAGGGCTGTTAAGGGCTCACAGACGATGACAACTTCTTGTTCCATCATCATTTTCTGCACTAGCTTAGGCAGAGTAGTCAGCAGAGCATTTTCACTGTAGAGTAAAAGACAGCTTCTAAACAAATTAGCATGTGACAGACATGGTCAGAATGATGCAAGTTGTGTCTCTAGCCTGCAGAAGGGGGAGAGCAATTGCAAGTCACTTAGACACACAGCCGTGGAAGCAATGACACTGGATCAGTACTTGAAATCTGTTTGCACTTTCAACATGTCAATAGTGATGGAAGAACATTCCAGAAAGTGTGACTTGCATCCAAAATTAAAAGGTTATAAAAACAAGATGACTTCCATGTAGCAAACTCTGAGAAGGTTTTAGGAATTGAGACCAGGTAAGAGAATACATCCTTCAAACTCCAACCACCATCTGCTTCCAAACCCTGTTTAAATTAGCTTCCATTTTTTTGTATTGATACCAATTTGTTCTTCTCCATCATCTAATTATTGTCCTAGCCCAGAGCCTAATCATCTCATACTCACATGATCATAATACCTTGAGATCATGGAGTCATCCCTTGATCTTCAGTGTTCTTACTTCACACAAATATTATCTAACTTAAGTAATTGCTTATCAGGTACCTGACCTTCAGCCACTGCAGAATTTTTAGAGTTTCTACCACAGATTACTGTATCTTCATATTCACCTCTATTCCACCTGAAAATTTCCTCCTTTGCTTCATTATCTGCCATACTCATACACACCTTTCAATGTCAGCGCACACTTTTCCTCCTCTGAAGTATTTTCTGTGGGAAAAAACCAAAACAAAAGACTTGTGCACGTGCTACCATCTCACCTCGTTCATGAATAACACTTATTTACCTTCCTGCCACATGGTTGATCACAGTCCTAGAAAGGTGCGCAGTAGCTTTTGACCAAGGAAGTGGGAACAGTGCTGAAGATGGCAGTCCTCTGAGATGCTGAGATTAGTTTCCTAGCATGATCATGGAAGGCTGCTTCTGTGTTCATGAGCCCCACACATGATCCTACTGTGTTCTCAGTGATTCAGAAAAAGCTTCTTTGCTTTGTAACCAGCTATTAACATGGGGGCATACAGAGGGACAGCTTGAAGCAGGGAATTTTTTCATAGATAGGATGACATGACAGATTCATTCTCAGTGTGTTTCTCTTTGTATATAAAAGGTCATCCTATAAATACTTTGGCAAATATTTTTTTTACCAAATGTCTGACATTAAAGGAAAGGTATTCAGTAGAAGATCTGAGAGTTATAAATTTTTCTTCTTTGTTATGCTTTGGATCTGAGGTGTTCCCCCGAAAGCTTCTGTGTTAACATAGGAATATTCGGAAGTGTGCTGATTACATTTGAGAGCTCTAACTCCATCGGTCCATCCTAGCTGGAATGGACTGACTGGGTGTTTAGTAACTGCAAGCCAGTGGAACCATGGCTGGAGAAGGTGGGTGACTTGGAATGTGCCCTGTGGTCCCCCTCCCATTCTCTCTGCCTCCTTGCTGCGTGAGAGGAGCTGCTTCTGACTCACCATAGACTCAGAGCAGTGGAGCCAGCCCTCTGTGCACTGAGACCTCTGAAACCCTGAGACCCCAATAAACTTTCCTCCCTCTAATTTTTTCTTGGTAGGAATTTTGGTCACAGCAAACAAAGCTGACTAAAATAGTCTTTACTCATTTTGATTCTTGAATGATTTCATCAAGATGTCATTTGACCCCTACATTTGACCTGCCATTTTTTCACTGAAATTGCACATACCTTTGCAAGTAGCCTACCAAGTGTCCATTGTCCTCCTTTTCCTTGCTAACATACCCTGACTTTAGTCTGGATGGCAAGTGCCCAGTGTCAGGCAATTTGGACTAAGTCATGCCCTTAATCTTCTCCCTGATTGACTTTGTCCCTTGCAGCTGAGACTATTGGGAGGGGACGCATGATGAACTAATGAATGGGCATGATCAACTTCTTTCTTTCCACGTTTCTGTTATCTTTAGCTGTAGTATTATGACAAAAAAGGCAAAATGACGGATGTCCAGTGTAGTAGAGTAGAAAGAGAGGGTGTGGCAGGGGGTTAGTGACTTTTACCGGAACACTGGATCAAACCATCTTCATGCTACATGGGCAGAACAAAGACCCACTTTGCAGGGTACGCTGTTACTTGCTGCTAATCACATCCCCTGCCAATAAAGTGTCCTGAGTGGTGGAAAAATAGTTTTTAATAGTTGTATTGGTGGGACTGACCCTCTAGAACTATTATGGAAGATAATCTGTAAACAAGGACTTGAAGAAGGTCAACTACATGTATGATAACACTCAACCCACCAAAGAAATTAGAGCTGTTATACATCATATATTCTAAACAGTAGCACATTTTTTTGCCTTCAATTATCTCTGTCAATTGTGGTAAAGATTGTATTTAGGGAATAAATTGCTACAAATAACGAGTCAGAATGTTGAGACCAATCTTAAGGTCCAATCCTTGCTCAAAAGCAGGAAATCTACCTATTTATCATAAAAGTAGGGGAACCTGACCATGTTTCATTGCCATAGATTGCAGAGGTAAGCTCAAGAAGAGAAGATTTTGTTTCCTGTTAGAAAGGGGAGCTTTTCACTGGTTAACGTTTGTAGTCAGCCAGCCTTCCAACCTACAAGTTGAAAGCAATTAGTTTTCGAGTTAGAAACTTTTTTTCTTGCTCTTTAGACTTTGTGATTTTCATCTGAAACAGAGCTTTAGGGCCCTGAATTGATATTTTGATACCCTGATAATTTGTGGTCTTGTTAAAGACTACTTCTTTGCACAACCTCCTGGACTTCATTTGTTATTTCAAACTTCAATTATTTCACACCTTCCTATGAGACTTTTTCTAATTGGGTTGTATTTTCTCAACCCTTGCCATAATCAAAATCCGAAACCTTTTTCAAAGATTAAAATCGTATAGGGGTTTTAAATAGATGTTGTTCTTATAATCTTTCCCATTTCATTTTGAGGGATCAACTAGAACTTTAAACAGTGGGGAAAATATTTTCTTATCCCACCCCAAGCTCCATTTTTACTTACACAAAGTTTCCATAAGTAAACACTTTGGACAATATTGATAGGTTTTAAATGCTTAGCAGATGTTGTGATAATTATCTAGAAACCAGCAGATGAATCTTATGCTTTGTGACTAAGGCAATTTCCAATTTCATCCCTTCCCCAGATAGAAATGTGCAACCAAACTACTCAAAACCAAATTAGTCTAAACCCAGGTACCACTTTCTCATTAAACAGAAAACAACAAGGAAAAGCTTAGCTGTTCTTGTAAGACCAGAGCAGTAAATGTCATTCTCAAAGTGAAAGGTCTTGTTTTAGTCCCTTGCAGACTGAGCATAAATGCTTTGAGTTACTGGAACTCGATGGGTGTGATTGGCCATTATTTTCCATTTCCTGAAAAATCCTAAGAAAAACAAAAAACAGAATCACAGCTCATAAGTTCCACTGCCTTTCCCTAAATGGTCGGGTGTTTAAGTTGCCTTCTAAAACCCTGCCTTAATTTTCATGTGTGCACGTGTCCATTTATGTGACTCTTTACTAGTGTTGCCATGTCTGTATATATCTGCTCGATGACGCTTCTTTCCAGAAAGGGACATTACTCAGGATATTACTGATTTTAAAATTGTTTATTAAATGCCAATTGAAAACTCACCAGCTAAAGAAAATCCCAAAATAGTTTAATATCTTTAAAAAATAATCCTGAGGAAAGAGCAGTGGCCCAGTGTTTGGAGCACTTGCCTGGCACATGCAAGGATCTGGGTTTGAACCCCAGCACCACAGACTTTGTTGCGTACATGGTGCTGGGGTTCAAACTCACAATCATGGATAGAAAAATGAATCAAACTTTCTGACACCCTTGGGGGGGTACACAGCACCAATAAATACGTGATGTAATCGGTGCTCAATGACTGATGAGATATGGCAGAAATGAAGACTAGAAAAGTAAAAATATGGCAGCAAGAAAAAAGAAAATACATTTTAAATAGGTGATAAAAGACACAAAAGACATGTAGCAAACAAAAAAAATGGTCTGGATGATTGTCACTGCCATTCTAGAAACAGGGCAAAGAGAAAATGTGATTGGATATGATTCTTATTGTCTTAATTTGTCTTTCCATAGTCTTGCAGATTTATTACTTTGGAAAAGAAATAAATATAGCATGGTACTCCACATAAAATATGAGAATCAATCCCAGGTAGATTAAAGGGTTTAATGTAAAAAAAAAAAAACAGAAAAATCACAATATAACCAGAAGAAAAGGAGCAAGCAAATATTTACCTTGCCTTTCTAATCATAAATGTAAACTCCAAAGCCATTAAGGAAAGGTTGCTATATTTGTCTGCCTATGAATTTTCTCCTATGAAAAAATACCACAACTGAAGTTCAAAGGCTATGAACAAATGAGAAAATAGCTGAACCAGATCTGCGATGGAAACATATACAGTAATTAAAATCGTATTTCACAAGCATATTTAATGACATGGAAAATAGTCATAATTTGTATTTATATTTAAAAGTTTATCGCCTTTCCCTCCCAGTGACTACAGAGTAAGAAAGGCTGGATTTACCCTCTCACACTAAGCAATAAGAATATCACATAAAATACACGAGACAAGGGTTTCAGACGTTGAACAACTGACATCACACTACCGCGATGCTCAAGAGATCAGGGGTAAGCACAGTGGGCCCCGAAGTGACCCTTGCTTATGTGGAGGAGGATGGGCGGCTGCAAAGAGAGGGAACCCTGGGGTTCTTTGGGGAGAGCCCTCAGGACTTTCACTGACACCAATCTGCACATATACAAGACAAAGCTGCGATGGGTATGGAGTCAAAATATTGGAATGCTCTAGATAGAACAGTCCCAGAATGCGGGCATGGCAGAAAATAGCACACATTCCCCCGAGGGAGGAGAGACTTCATAAACTACAAGATAAACAGCTGTTGGAAAGATGGCCCATGCATTCAAGAAAGTAGAGGAAACATAATTACAAGAAAAAATTGAAATTTAAAAAGAACCCAAAAGGAACTGGTAGAGATAAAAATGCAGTCTTTAAATTAAAAATGTCATTTAATGTTAGGTATGCATGTCTGTCCAAAGCACCTAGATCTCCTTGCGAATAAAGAAACTGGGGCTCCTTGCATAAATGTTTATCCTTGTAGCTGGCTCAGGAAATGTGCAATATGAGCATGGAGTACCTTGTAGTGCCAGAAAGTAAAGAAATGCACAGAAAAGACTGAGAAATTGATGGTGGTATGTTAAAGTGACATAGGAGCTTTCAAAAACCAAAGTTGGAAGAATTTGAGCAAAAAATTAAACAGTATTGATCAGAACACAAAGAATTGACTGAATATCCCTGACTCCATATTGATAAAAAAATAAAAAAATGGGTAAACACAAAAATCCCAAATAAACTATGTAGATATTTCATTCTTTATGGTTTGGATATGTGGTGTCCCCAAAAAACTTATGTGTGAGACAATGCAACAGTGTTCAGAGGTGAAATGATTGGATGATGACAAGTGTGTCCTGATCCATGGATTAATCCACTTATATAGATTAACTCAGTGGTAACTGTAGGGTGCTGCTGGAGGGGATGGGTCAATGGGGGGGTCCATGGCTTTGGAGTTTATATTTTGTCCCTGGTGAGCAAAGCTCTCTCCCTTCCTGTAGCCATGTCCTGAGCTGCTGTCCTCCAACATGCCCTTCCACCATATTTTCCCTCATCTTAGCCTCAGAGCTTTGGGATTGGCTGACCATGTACTGAATCTCTGAAACCATGAGTCAGAATAAACATTTCCTCCTTTATGTTGTTCTTGTCACAGTGACACAAAAGTTGTTAAATCATCACCTAAAGGAGGAGGACCCTAACTACCCACTGCTTAAATGTGAACTACACATAGTGGTCTCCTTGTAAAGAATACAGTACAGAAAAGATGCCAGCTTTACATTGGATAAGCCAAGCAAACACTGCTTTACCGTGGTGGTCAAGTCGGCATCAGCAACAATTCCCCGTTGGTTCTGCAGACTCTTCATGTGGTGTGTGGAGAACAGCATGGCGTCTCTAACGGCTTCTCCGAGCCATAATCTCAGTGTGATCATGACTGTAGTACCAGATAAATTCCAAGAGTGGGAAATCTTACGGAATATCTAACCAGCACCCCTCAAAACCATTCAGGTCCTCAAAAAACGAGCAAAGTCAAAGATACTCTCATAGCCAAGAGGAACATCAGGATACAAGATGGCAAAATGTTACATGGTGCATCCTGGAGCAGAAAGCTCCAGGATTTAATTAAAACGATGATTTTTAACAAAGTTATTGAGAATCAATATTGGCTCATTAATTATAATACGTACCACTTATTACATATCCTACGTAAGATGCTATTAAAAGGGCAAACTGGATTTGGAGGACAAAAAGCTCCGTATTACCTGTATAAATTTTCTATATATCTAAAACTGTCTTAAAAATTATGAGTCTGTTTTAAAAATGCATGGAATGTGATCAACCACATATTAAACACTGAAAGTGAAATACAGTGAAGTTAAAGTGAAGTTAAAGAGTAATTAAAAGAATTCAAAAATCAGAAGAAAGTCAGACATGGTCACACACAGAGGAATCCCAGAGGAGTAGGAAGGCTACTGATGGGAGACACATATTTGAAGAAATAATGGCCAATAATTTTCTAAATTTGATGTAAACTGTTAACACAAAAATCCAAATGATCAAAGAAACTATGCAATCATACAACTGCATTTTACGATGAAATTACTAAATACCAGCAATAAGAAGAAATAGGACAAATCACATGATTTACAGAGGAACAGAGCTCAGAATTACCACACAGATTTCATGGGGGAAAAACCATATATGCCGGGAGACTGTAGTGAGACACTTTACAATATTGAAAGTTAAAAAATGTGGAATATTACTTTCATTAATGAAGGTGAAGAAAACAGTTAACAATTATAGTAGTTACAAAAGTAATGAAATTTTTAGGGCACACATCTAATAAAATAGACTCGACTAGAGAAACTGAAGAAAACCTAAGTAAAAAAGGAATTATTTCAAGTTCATGGTATGTACTATGGTCCATGTAGATATCCCATCTAAATCTGTATGTTGAAACCTAGTCACCAATATGATCGTATCAGAAAGTGGAGACTTTGGGAGGAAATTCTTTCATGAAGTCTTTAGTTCTTTTATAGAAGAGGCATGTGACAGATCCCATTTCATTTCCCTCCTGTGAGGACAATGATAAGTATCATCTATGAACCAGAAATCAGGTTCCCAAAGGACACTGAAACTTCTGGTGGCTTGATATTTGATTTCACAGCCTCCAGATCTGTGAAAAATAAATTTCTGTTGTTTGTTATCTTGATTTTCTCTCTCACTGTCCCTCTCTTTAAAAAAAAAGGAAAGTCCATGCTATCAAAATCGCTGCATCAAGATGGCAGATGACACGGTAATAATATCAGCGAATTCCGTGCTACACTCCTTTTGCTACAAAGTGAGTTAATCAAAAGTGACATGGTATGGAATACAATGATAGAGGTTAAGGAATTATGTAAGCCTGACAATTGTCTAGACCCAAGAATTGAATGTAGGGAAGGCAAATCCATACCCAGAGCATCATCTTTTCTGCAAGAATAAAATTCTTTCCTCCCAGGGTAGACAAGGTCCAATACAGTTAACTTGACACTGAGTAGCTGGCTGACGGATCACTCCCAGGAGTGGCACCGTGTCTGGGACTCATTGTTAGTCTCTAGATTGGGCATTCAGCAGTAACCACAGCCAGGTCAACTTTGGTGAGCAGAGGTCTATGCTGCTAAGCCTATGTACCATCTTTGTCCCTGCCAGCCTGGCTACATTGTTCATGAGCCAGTGGTCAGTGAAAGTGTGGCTAGAAAAAAAGTTTTTCAAAAGCCAACTGATCCGTGGAGAAGCACTCATCCTATCCACTTGATTACTATAATACACATTTGTTAAGTCCGCCCCTTGGTGGGTATTCACGTAGCAAACACATACCTTCACTTTGGGGGGCGCACTGGTACACAACCAGAGGTCTAGCCTTATACCTCTTCCCTAAATATCCTTGTCACTCTCTTTCCAATCATATTTTTTTTACAAGTCCCTGACCATCGAGCCAAACCATTTTCAATGGCTCATGAATTAGTAAATAATTACAAATCTAGTCATTTCTTCTTCTAAGCAAAGTGAACAATCACATGTACTACTTGAGTTTCTGCTCAAAAGGAGGACTCCCTTTCATATTTTCATCCTTGAAAAAGACAATTGAACTGCAGTTGTCCACTTTTGAGTTAGACCTTAATCAAGAAAACATAAAATTAACCATTGCATTATCTGTCTGTACTTCTCATGCTTTTTCAATGCTCAGCAATATGCCACTATATGGATATACCACACTTTATTTTTTCAGTTGATAAATGTTTGGATTATTCCTACTTTTCAGCTATTATGAATAATGTGTCCATAAACACTCATAAAATTTTTGTATGTATATACATTTTAATTATCTTGAGTGTGTACTTAAAGAGTAAAATTCCTGGGTCGTACAGTAATTTGGTGATTAACTTTTGAAAAACTACTACAGCCTCCCACAGTGGCTGTTCCATTTTACACTCCCACTGTCAGTGTATAAAAGTGCCAATTTCTCTACATCCTCAAGAACACTGACGTTGTCTTGTTCATCACAACCATCCAACTTGGTGTGGAGAGATAGCTTAGCATGGTTTGGATTTTCCTTTCCCTGATGACTAACAATACTGTGCATCTTCTTATATCTTTAGTAGCTCTTTGTAAATGTTCTCTGGAAAAGTGTCCATGTCTCTTCTTCATTTTAATTAACTTTTTTAATCATTGTAACTGGCAGAGTTCCTTACACATCAAAGATACTGGACTATTATGAATAGGTGATCAGATGTGGGCTTTGCAGGTATTTCCTCTCATTTCATAGATTTCTTTTCCGCTGGTACCTTTTGAAGCAATTTTTTTAAATAAATGTGAAAAAGTCAAATATCTATCTTTTATTTTACCACTTTCATATCAAAGAAGGTGCTGTCCAAAAATTTACTTCTATACTTTAAGGTTTTCATAGTTTACAATTTTGGTCCATGATTCATTTGTAGTTATGTTCTATGTAAGGTTTGAATTAAGGACCTAACTTCTTTCTTTTGCATGTGACTATTCAGTTGTCCTAGCATGATTTGCTGAAAAGATTCATTTCCTTCCTCATTTGGCTGTCTTGGCACCCTTTTCAAAATTCAATTGACTGTAAACTAACCAACCATATGGGTGAATTTAGTGCACCCCACCCAACAACAGCAGGATACACAGCTTCCTAGTGCATTTGAAAATTTACCAGGAAAGGCCATACGTTAGGCCAAAACACAAGACTCAATAAATGTGAAAATATTGAAGTTAGACAAACCAACATCTCCAACATGAATGGAATAAATCTGGAAATCAAAAACAGAACAAATATTTGATATTCACAATTATATAGAAACTTAATAACATACACAATATATTAAAATATTTAAAATACTTAAAATATTTAAAATTTATTTAAAATATATTGAAACTCAGGATGGATAACTAAAGCCGTTCACAAAGGAAAATTTCTAGCTACAAATACATTTCAAAGAAGAACCTTATTTGACACTTTAAGGAATTATAAAAATAAGTTTGAACTAAACCCAAAAAGTAAAAAAGGAGGACATAACGACTAGAACAGGGATTAATTGAGTAGAGGACAGAAAAATAATAGAAAAAAAAAGCTGAACTTGTTTCTCTACAAACGATTCATAAAACTTATAAACCTTTATCTAGACTAAAAAACAAAAAAAAAATGTAGAGAACTAAAATCAGAAATGAGTCGACACATTTCAACCGTGTGAAACAGTAAAAAGACAGTTTTTGAGGACTTGGAAAATAAAGGACAAGGGAAAGAGAAAGAAGAAGCACAAGCTGGCGTGGGTGTTAGTGATCAAACCTTGCGTCATTTGTCTCATAAAGAGGAGGTGAAAAGGTTATTGAGGACGGTAAGTGTTAGCCATCACGGAAGATGGGGGGACAGAGCAGTAAAAGGAAGATTAGCTCACACGCAGATTTGGCACTAAATGTTGAAATTCTAGCATGAGGAGGTATGCTCTGGAGAGGCAACCAGAATCCCATGCAGCACTTTGGGTAAAAATACAAGAAACAGATTACCCCAAGCACTGATGCTAACTGGAAGGTACACAGAAATAAAGTCAAGAAATCCATGGATGTAGGTATAGACTATGTATCCCTGGAGAAGGGTTAAGACAATGCTTTGCAATGCTACTATAATGGACCACAAAGCCCTTTGGAAAACTTCCTTAAGCAAAGGCACAAAATAAACTCAACCTGCCCTCCATGTGTACATCACTACACATCAAGTGTACAGCCATGCACATACAGTATCTCTAAATGAGACTCCCAGATTTACCCAGGAGTTTGTGACAGTTGAAACAACTAGCAGAAGCTTTTACTGTGCATAGGGCCAGGCTCAAACCTCAGATCAGTTGCTGTGAAAGTCCTGAGCTAGGTCCACTATCCTGTTTCCTTCTCCTGCACTGAGCTGAGAAGATGTGAGTCTGCCGGTGGTTAGCAAGAAGACAGCCGGGAGCAGAGTGTGACACACACACACACACACACACACACGCTGACTTCAGCATGTTCTTTATAAAACACCATCTTCATTTCCTTGGAATGAAGTTCTTCATTTCCATGAGTCTTAGTCTGCATTCAACCCAAAACCCCTTGCACACATTTACTGTGTGTAGCTACTTTCCCCCTGTTTCAGAGCTGGTAAAAGATAAAGATGAGTCTTCCTTGCTCAGCATCTGTTTTCATGCCATTATACTGAGTACAATGGAAAAAGCTATGTCTTCTAGCTCAGGATTATTCTGGCTTCAAAACCCTGCTCCTCAGGGTTGTGGGGATTCGGCTGCACACACTTGTAGAAGTTCTTAGCATGAACTAAAACATACTCAGGTCATGGTCCATTTTGCTCTCATTCCTCAGGGTCTGATGGGGCCGTCAATGTAGCAGTCCTTCTCCAGGGAGAAAACCAACCAGTAACAATCAGAGAGACCCGGCACAGTGGTCTGACTCTTCCAGCCTTCACATCTCTCCCAAGGTCCTACTTCACCTCCGTGGTTGGCAATTCTTTTTGAGTTTGATCCCTGGGAATTTGCTTCCATGTGAAACATTTTGAATCTAATGCTCAGGCTCTCTTATCTTCCCCTGAATTTTGTGCCTTGAACTTGACCTCTCCAAATGGGTTATGCTTTGTTTATGAGGAAGGGAAGTAGCTAAACAGTTCAGGTGTGGATTAATGACATTGATTTTTCAGGGGTGTTTGAAAAGAGGAAAGTGACGGAGTAGAGACATTCTTGCCTGTACTTACACTGTATGCTCAGAGCCAATCTATAGCTGTTCTTGCCACTTATAAAATATGAAAGTCCTGTGGAGAGTGTGTGTGTGCATGTGTGCGCACGCACGCGAGCATACAAAGAAGAGAGAGAGAGAGAGAGAAAGAAGGGATTGCCTTCTTACCCCATAGTTTTTCAAATGCAACGTGTGATACATTAGACCTTTCATTTCAAGTTTTTACTGGCAGTGGTGCTGAAACAACCTTCTGAATAGCTACTCCTGCTGAATTTGAAAATCTTCCTGGCCCTGCCCTGAGCCACATTTTAAAGGTACCTCAGTGCATGCTTGGCTCATTCAATATTCAGGAACCTTATCCCTTTTTAATATACATTAATTCTACTAAAACAAAACAGTGTATCCTAGAAAAACTAGAGACAAGATGTAAGTCAATCTATACCAGTTTTTTTAAAAAGGGACACTGATATGTGTAAATTTCTAAAGAGACTTAGTGATCTAAGCCAAGTTTTATTTCATCCCCTTTTTCTCTTGAGGGACTCTGTTGCTAAGTGAAAATAACTAAATAACATGAACATTTAAAGGTCTAACAAAAATAATCAAGTATGCTTGCTTGACAGTATGTCAGAGAAGATCACTCTAGGAATATTATTATTATTATTATTATTATTATTATTTGTACCAGAGATTGAACCCAGGGGCACATCCCCAGCCCTTTTCATTTTTTAATTTTGAGACAGGGTTAGGCTGTTGCTAAGGTTACTAAGTGGCTGAGACTGGTTTTGAACTTGTGTTCCTCTTGCTTCAGTCTTCAGAGATTGCTACTGAACATATGCACCCTAGTGTCATTACTTGCTGTAAGTAACAGCAAATCTCAGTCTGCAATTCACTGGGATCCTTCGTCACCACTGGGATCTCAGCATATGAATGTTCCACATCAAAGAATTTCTTCAGTCTCATCATCTGGCACCCAGGAATATCACATTTTAAGGATTAATATATTTATTTTTTTCAAACCTCTTTCTAGCCAACTCCCATAAACCTGATGGTCCTGAAGGCCATTTGGTTCACTGGGCTTGGAACATGCCAACAGGTGGCTTTAGACTCAAGAGCATTTGTCTACCCTTCGGGGATCCTTTTGTGGGACTATAGCTTGGAACCATGATCACAAGTGGAAAACCTTCTATCTAGAATCAGAAGCCACTTCAAGGACTTCTTCCAAAATTCACACTGGGAGGTGGTGTGGCAAGGTGGGCCAGCACTGCATTGGCCATGATGGGTCAGCAGGAAGCTTATAAAAATGGAAGAAAACAGCATCAGGCACTGGGTTAGACACCAAAGCTGTAAGGCCATATCACTTAAGGTCAGCTGATTGTATGAGAGCTATATAAAATTGGCTAGAGCCCTTTTTCCATGTCCTGTGGACACTGCCTATCTTTCCCCAAGATTTCTGCAAAATGCCAGATCCTCCAGTTCGGGTCATATTGGGCTTCACATTCTTCTTGCTGAACCTTCCATCTGGGTTCCTTGGGCTTGCCTCTCCCCTCCTGTGGGCCTTTTCTCTCCTCCACTTCAGACGCGGGCTTCAGCTGTTTTTCTCCCTCTGCCTCTGACATGGCATTGCTGTGGAGAGTGGATTTCCATTTTCCATGTGAGGGAAAACCCCTAGCTATGCGTAGTGCTGGGTTTCAGTCATCCTTGCTCTTACCAATCCTTCAGGCACCCTGGGCCTGTGGGATCTCTCCCAGGTCACATTCCTCCCTGAGAAGATGTAGATACGTTCATTTGTTGTTGGAACACATGCTCTCTCAGCTTCTCTCTTTCTACATGGAGCCACGTTCCCGGAAAAAATTTCTTTGCTTACAAAACGTACTTTGTTGCTAGCTACTAATATACACTAAACGAACTTTAAAAGTTCTGCCACTTAATGATAAAAACAAGTCTCCTCAAGCGCCACATATGCCATTCACCAGTGGCATGCAAAGTGTTGGACTGTGAGCACTTCCATCCAGAAACTACTTCTCTTGGGGTCCCCTCTTCCTCCAATCATGCCTTCCCCATCCATCCCTCTAAAACTCTATGAACTGGGAGCATTGGTGTCTTGTGAAGGAGTTTTTGGCATATTCTACCTTTTGATCTGTTTTCCATTTGCATAGCTTTACTGAAGACACACCCTCATTGGTTAGGCTACACCTTCCCTAAGGCCATAGGTTGACACAGTTCAATTCAGTGTCCTCGCCACCTCTGATTCAATTCTATTTGATTCAATTTGATTCCATTCCATTGTCTCTCCTGTCTCCCTCCTTCCCAGATGTGGCAATTTAAACACCCATACAAGCACTAGCAAGGGAAGTCTCTGAATTTGTACATTGATATAGTTTTTAAAATTCTTTTATGCTGCAGTCTCCATCCTGGCCACAGAAGTCGACTAAGTCAGGGATTTCTTTTTCCTGGAAGCATTTTCTGCTATTGATAGCACAGCTATCAAAATACAAAATTAAAAAAAAAAACCACAAGGGAAGTATTTACTCTCCTGAGTTGGGAGGGAAAAATAGCACAAAAGAAGGGTGGAGAATTGTTCTTTCTCCTCAGAGAACAAACATTTCTTTGAGCAAAATATTTAAATGGGTTTCCCTTTCTCCAGTTCTTGCTCATCCCTTGGCCACCAGAAGAATCTGTTTATTTTTAAACATCGAATTGACAGATAATTGCATGTATGTGAGAGATGCAATGTGACGTTATAACACACACTTACATTATGGAATGATTAAATCAAGCTGATCAACGTAGCTAGCACCTGGCATATTATCATTCATTTTTTGGGAGGACATTTGAAGTCTACTTCATTAGCAATTTTGAAGTACATCCATATGGGCAGGATCGCATCTTGCTCAAAATTCAACAGTTTTCTGCTCCCTTCGAAGAGAATCCCCAAACGTCACTGAGACCCGTAACATTAGGAATGTTCCGTCAGCTGCACCCAGCTCTCTAATCTCTTCTTCTCTGTCCCCACCATTGGTCTCCTTTCTATGTCTTATCTAACTTGGGGCTCTCTCAACCACTGTTTCTCAAACTTCAAAGTACGTATGAAACACCAGGCAGATGCTGATTCAGTAAGCCTGGGTCAGACCTGGCAATCTGCACCTCTGAGCATCTCCCAGAGAAGCTAAGGATGGAAGGTATAAATCCTGTTTGGAACAGCGCAGCTCTGACATGAGTTCTCCATGACTTCCTGGAGGTGCAGCACTCCTATAAACTTAAATTTATATTTAATTTCCTTTTAATCCTCTGCTGTCCCCTGTATGTTTTCCAAAATACTTCCTTTGGACTTGAGTTAACTAGCTTTTGTTGCTTACAACAAAGAAGCACTCTTACCAGCACACCTTGATCTGAGTGAACCTCAGGGCTCTTGGAATTACTTACAACACAGATATGTTCCAAGCTAGATTATGAGTTCAGTAAGTGCAATAGGTTTGCCTTCATTAGGATTTTAACCCCAGGATTTGGACCACAGCATGACATGGTAAATTCTTCCAATAGTCGCATATGGATTGATTAGGTCACATAAAATCAAATGAGCTCATCCAGAACTCCACAAATGGAACTTGAAAACCTTCCCTAATTCTTTTTCCCTTTAGCGCACAGTGAAGTTGAGGCTTCTCCTTCCAACTTGTCTAGGATTAAGTTACCTAGTTCAAAGGCTCCCCAGATCAATCCCCCAGACACCAGGCAGCTACAGACAGGGACTCACCTTAGCCATGCCCCTCATGCCTCGGGAAGTCCAAACAGGAGCACGGTAGAAGCACAGTAGAAGTACCTGAACACACAAACAGGGACTTCTTACCTTATCTACTAAGGAAGCATGAGCCAGTGGATCCAGAGAAGAGGCAAGCTTGCATGCCACTGTCCTTCCCTGAAGGAGGAGCCATTCCTTCCTCTCCCAGAGAAGGAGGATCCCACCCAAAAGACCAATATTCCACTTCTCTAACCCTTTGGTGTGTATAAATACCCAGGAAACAGCATAAAGTACACCAAAAAAAGGAATCTTCTCTGCGCTCCAGCCAGAGCCTGACAGATTTCTTTTGCTATCAGGAAGAAACGAAGCTAAGAACTTTTAGCAAGAGAAAACACCAGTGTTAGCCTCTGCCAGTTCAGAGACTATGACCTACAAAGTTAAACCCATTTGGGAGACAATAATCCCCAATCTCCCACTTCGGAGATTATTTTGTGGAACGTTCTACGTAACTCTACTGCTTTTCTTTGTAGGCTGGCTACATTCAGACACCTCCTCTCCCATCTTTGCACACCTGTGACCTCCAGCAGCTCACATCTGTAGCTTACCGTCCAACCCTGCTCCTTCTGGCACCTTGGAGCTGAACTGGGTGTAAGCTCACTTTACTGATGCAGCTTCCTCCTGAAATGACCTGAGATGACAAATTTGCCTTCCATTCTCCAAATTTCTGATAGCCTGTTTTTCTCTGTTCATTCTCAATCCTAAGACTTTGGTTAGCCCGATGGCACGGTAGTCCCTGTCTGCTGCTCTGGAATTCTGCTGGCCGTGCACCTTATCTCCTCTGGAAAAATGCTCAAGCATCCCCTCCGTTTGCTGCAATAGAAAACCCTCCTCAACAGAGCCCTGAGATGAGCTCTTGTGTTGATCCTTTGCAAAGCCTGGATCCTTGGGGGTTTGTTCCCCCTTGCTATCTCCTTACTTCTTTCAAGAAAATCCAGTAGACAGTGAGAAATCCAACCATTATTGGAATTTGGTCTCCTTCCTTTTCTATACTTTGTAATTCAACAGTGTTCCCTGCATCTCAAGACCTTTTTCTCTTTCCTTTTGTTTCTCTTTACTTTGGGTTTCTTCCCTTTCTTTGCAGCAAGCAGACATCTCTGGATCCTGTAGTGATAATCCATCTAATGAACACTATGTTGATAATGATCACTGGGTCTCCAAGGGCACCTCTTGCTCACCCACACTTGACCATCATTACCTGGCCAAGGAGGGTAATGGCATCCTAGTGCACCCTCCCTGCAGTCTGGTATCTAACCCAGGTCTGACCCTTGCTGTTATTTGCCTGCCAGCTCTCTTCATTATGTCTTATCTTGCCCATATCTTCTTTTAAACTAGTTAAATGGATGTCATAATCCCATATGCCTGCAGGGACAGACTGGTGGCCTAAAGCAGGAAACCAGCACAAGTAGCATCATTGTTAACCCCTGAGAACAAGCCCCACCCAGAGTGACTTACATTCCCAGTGCTAGCTAGCCAGCTGCAGCGCCAGAGAGCTCTAGGGCCCCAACACCTGCGTTTCCACACCTGGAATGCTTTATTATTTTATTGGGAATGTCCAACTTTCTTATTTTGAAATGAATTATTTTAAAAGTTGCTAGCAAAATGAGCTATGTGAGTCTATTGTGGTTCAAAGATAGACAATTTGAGACTTTTGACTTAAATGTTTGAAACATAAAACCCAAGGATGCTTCTGTGCAGTATGGCCATGGACTCTGCCCTATTTTAATAATCTCATTCATCATCTTCAAACCTACCCAACAGTGCATTCAGGACCCCATGCTGCCCCTCCCATCTATAGTCTTTGATATTGGGCCAAATTTGCTCTTCTACTCGAAGGAATGACTCCAAATTCGCTTCTTCTATCTAATCCTTCATTTTAGCTTTAGGAATAATTTTCCATCATTTCTAGATCTGAACTAACCTAGGTTTTTGCTTTCTAAATGTTGCCTTCTTTCATTTTTATCTCTGTCTTCAGACCTTGGTAATTTCTGATACAATACAACTGAAATATTCCTTCTTCCTGATTCCATTTCTTTCTTTTTTTTAAGAGAGAGAGGGACAGTGAAAGAGAGGGAAAGAGAGAATCAATTTTATTTAGTTTTTCATATGGCCTTTGTTGCTCCAACGCTTAGTTGTGTATGTGGTGCTGGGGTTTGAACCCATGTCCTTGTACATGCCAGTCAAGCTCTGTCACTGCTGAGCCACCACTCCAGCCCAGTTCCATTTCTTTAATACAGTTACAAGAAAATTTCTGTGTCTTAGATTGCTCCTTAGTCTGGCCTCCAGGATCCAAAACTTTTACAACATAAAATTCACTCCTTTCAACACTATCCACAGTTTTTCCTTTCTTAAAAAACAAATCTTTTTTTCTACTAATACTTTTCTATAATATAGCTCAAATCTGTTTTTTAAGTTTACTTTATTCTTTCCAAAGACTCCAAGGAAATCTGATTCTCTTCAGAGAGCAATATGGTTGGGTCAGTTTCCAAATTACTCTTTTGTGGTAATCACATTGAGGGGTTCTATACATCTACCCAGACAGGACACGGACTACAGGACAAGGGACAGTGAGTTCTAATCCTTCTAGCACTCTTATGAGAGAAAACATGGAAACCCACTCGAGGAGCAAGAGAACCTTAATGAACAAGCCAGAGAAGTCTGAGGGCCACGCAGCATCAAGGGGAGGGTGGAAGGGGTACAGCATGCTGAGCTCACCACCATCTCAGTTGTGACTCACTCAACAGTGTCTTTCTTAATCTGAGATGAACTAAAAAACAACAGATAATGCACTAAAATTAGGAACACCCACATTTTTTTTCTTTTCCTTTTTGCTACCAATCATTAGTGAGATTAAAAACTCAAAGAATAAAAGCACAAGAACGAGGGCTCCCTGTGCCGTATGGAACTCTGTTTTTATAACTCAGATCTAATCATCTAATTCAGGATATGTGCCCCCCCAAAAAAATGCCAGCCTTGATGATCATATCCGTCCCTGCAATGGGTAGGCCATGGATGGCCACAGCAGCTGCCCTCAAGCCCTGCCTCTTCCTTGTTATTTCCTATCCCTAGAGGTCACTTTGAATTTGTACAAAAAGGCGCCTTCCTGTGCCTTGTCTAGAAGATGTAGTGTTTGAGGGAAACTGAGACTCCTCTTTGAGTTTATCTGACACAGAAAATCGATTCAAGGAGCTCTAGGCCAAATGATATCAAAGAGTGCATAGTCAGTTTTTTCTCTGCTGTGACTAAAAGACATGACAAGAGCAATTTTAAGAAGAAAAGTTTCTTTGGGGGCTCACAGCTTCAGAGGTCTAAGTCCATAGATAGCTGGCTCCATTCCTTAGGGCTCAAGGTGCGGCTGAACATCAAGGTGGAAGAGCATGGTGGAGGGGAAGTGGCTCACACATTAATCAGGAAGCAGACAGACTCCATTCCCCGGATACAATATATACACCCCGGAAGCACTCTCCCAATGGCCCACCTCCCTGGCCATACCCTACCAGCCTACAGTTATTACCCAACTAATCCCTATCAGGGATCAATTCACTGAATGGGTTAAGGCTCTCATAACCCAATCATTTCACCTCTAAGCCTTCTTGCAGTGTCTCACACATGAGCTTTTGGGGAATATCTCACATCCAAACCATAACAAAAGGTTGGATTTAGTCAGAGTTCTCTGATAGGGAATAGACTGGAGTAGCCAGGCTGACCTGATTCCTACCTCCCATGCCAAGAGCAGTCCCTGTCGTGGTGTGCTGATCACACCAGAGTGGGCCGCAGAAGGGAGAGGAGGAAATAGTGTTTTTGCAGAGAGAGGGACAACTTCGCGTGCCACATTATCCCTGCCCAGAGCTTTTAGTGCAGCACTACAACACAGTAGGAACTAAAGAATAATTTTAAAACTAAGTTGGGAAAATGGAGATAAAATTTTTACAAATTTTGTATTGTGGGTTCCAGAAAATTCACCTCCGTCGCTGTTTTCCTTGACCTCACCATAGCACCATGAGGCAGAGAGGTGTTTAATTCATACCACCATCAACCCTAAAGATGTAGAAAAAAACCAAGCTCATTACTGTAGGCCCACCCAAGATCTAGACCTCCTCAATTTCAAGTTGCTCTCTCAAAATCTGTGTGGCTTATTCTATTAAAATGAATTTGCATAGTTCCACTTGTTTTCTCCATATGACTATTAACACATTTTCCCCCTACTTTATTGCAAAGCCCTCTTCCATAAACTACATTATGCATAAATCCTAGTTTTGACTCTGTAAAAGAGAAGTGCTCTTAAAGACCTTTGGTAGTGTGTCAAATAGAAGTGACCATTTCAACCCCGCACAGCCTTAAAGCAGTTTCACTTGTCCACATCTTTGGGTGGAATTGGATGGAAATGTGTTAGGTTTGTGGAGTTGGAATCCATCTCAGCCTGCATCCTTCACAATGTGTTGACTCTTCCAACATCACCTCTGCTTATCACCAAGGACCTGTAGGTCAACAGATGGCGTGAAAGCTGCAGGTGTGGCAAAGAGAGATGGTTTATGATACCATGCACTTCCTCTTTGGAGTTCAGGAGTACTGCATTCTTGGCCTCAAAGGTCTATAAAGATGAGGAATCTTGGGCTGGAGCGGTGGCTCAGTGGTTGTGGCGCTTGCCTGGCATGCACGAGGACCTGAGTTGGAACTCCAGCACCACGTACACAGCTAAGTGTTGGAGCAATGAAAACCACATAAAAAACTAAGTAAAGTTGTTTCTCTCTTTCTCTCTCACTGTCCCCCTCTCTCTCTCTTAAAAAAAAAGAAAGATTAGGAATCTTGAGTTTATCTCAAGTAGTTGAGTGGCCTTGAGTAGGACTGACTTCCTCCTCGTGTGTTGGGGGGGTCTCATCTATAAATTAACTTGGCTTAAATAATATCTAAGAAACTCTCTTGATCAAAGTTCAGGAAATGATAGCTCCAAAAAAAAATCCGTGGAAAAATAAAGTGTTCCATCTAGACTCATTCCAGCCAAAAGCAGGACTACATTCCAGCCAAAAGGACAAACTCAGAAAAGGAAGGACAGGGAGCACATTGCACTTCTCCGAGGTTGCAAAGTGTGCTCCAGCTCAGATGCAGTAAACGAACTTGCCCATAGGCCCAGTATCTTATAGAATAAAGAAATATTAAATTTTTCGTTAAGGCAAAGAAAGTCAAATTATTATTTTTTTGTTATAAGTTTCTTGAGATGTAATTCACATAACCCTGCAATCTACCAATTTGAAGCATATAGTTCAATGGCTGTTAGTATATGAATAGACATGGGCAACCATCACCACAATCAACTTCAGATCACCACAATCACTCCAAAAGTAAATCCCAAACCCTTTAGCCATCACTGCAAACTCCTCAACCCTTTCCCCATCCCTAGGCAACCACTACCTATCAGTCTCTATGTGTTTGGTGTTTGGGATATTTCAGACAAATGGAATGAAAAAACAATATGGGTCACAACCGTTCTCTTTCACTTCATATAATGTTTTTAAAATTTAACTGTGGTGGGGCTAGGGAGGTGGCTCAGCGGTTATGGTGCTTGCCTGGCATGCATGAGGATGCTAGTTCAAACCCCACCACATACACAACGAAGTTTTAGAGCAACAGAAGTCACATGAAAAACTAAATAAAATTGACTCTCTCTCTCTCTCTCTTTCTACCTGTCTCTCTTTCTCTCTTTCTCTCTCTCTCTCTCCTCACCCCTCTTTTTTTAAAATAAAAATTAACTTGGTATATGCCAGAACTCCATTCCTTTTATTGCTGATGAATATTCCATCATGGGAATACACTATATTTTTATTATCCATTCATCAGTTGATACACATTTGTGGTGTCCAAGGTGATTAATGTACAAGTTTTGGTGTGGACATGTTTTCATTTCCCTTGGGTAAATACCTGGGTGTGGAATTGCTGAGTCACGAGGTAATTCAGTGTTTGACATTTGGAGAACCTGCTGGTGTGTTACCCAGGGCAGCTGCACCATGTGCAGCCTAGCAGAAGGCTATGAGCCTTCCTGTGCCCGTGGTCCTCCCCATCCCCAGTCCTCCTTATCATCAGCCTATTGATAAGCATCTCACTGTGATTTGGGTTTGCATAGCCTTGATGACTAAGGACCTTAGACATCTTCTCACGTGCTGATTGACTCTCTGTATATTCTCTTTGCAAAAATATTCAGATTGTTCAATAGTTTGTAATTGGGTGATTTCTTTCCATTAGTGATTTGTAAGAGTTCTTTATGTGTCCTATGTACAAGCCCTTTATGGGGTGTGTAAATTGCAAATATTACTCTCATGCAAGAAGAAAAGTCAGATTATCAGCATTATCATGCTTTACAGAAGCAAATCAAAAAGTTCCCCCGGGACAAGATTAGAAATTCTGCACTGTTTTCTGTACAACACAATTTGGTTTTTACATAGCATGTGTGGTACTTTTTAAACTTTGATTAAAGCTTCCCCCAAAATTATTGATCAGAAAATAGATGCACAAAACCATGTACATGTAGATGCTTCTAGAGAGACCAACTTCTGATTACCCCAGTCAGACTAACGCAGCTTTTGGAAACCATGCTGTACCCACTCACATACTAGAATTACATCCCAAAATAAGCATTGGAAGGCATCTGGCCACATGTTGGAACCATTAAAGTGATGTTTTTTGCTACAGAGAATGTATCAGAGATACCCTCTACATCAAGTATGAGGAGATGGTGCCCAATCCTTTGTGACCGAGCAAGTAGCTGTTCCAGAGAAACAGCACCACGAACCCAGAAGACGGTGACCAGCAGCAAGTTCAAGGAAGCCATTTTCTTCTTAGCTGGTGGTCTCCTCCGCACACTGAATGTGCAATTCGTAGGCCAGCTCCCCATGGACGCACAAAAGATTTCATCTCCGAGACTCTACCCCAGCTGAAAACAGCATTTTTCAATCACAAAGCTGAGAGCCTGAGAATTGTACTCATGTGGGGTTCAGGCTCCTTGCTCAGTCCACTTCCTCTTCTGCTGTGACAATCCCAGCCAGGTGCTCGACTCTAATCTTGCCTTCCAATTCCTCTTTGTGGAGCAGGGCTTGCTGAAGTGCATCCGAAAAGAGCCGAGTCCCACACCACGGAGCTGGAGCACAAGCCCTGCGTGGAGAGACCTGGGAAACATTAGCTTGCTTCTGGTCTGGCCATAATGAAAATAAATGAGGGCTTCAATTTAAAGTCGTTACTAAAAATTTGTTCTTTCCTCCGTTCTAATGCTGAGACCCACTTGCAGCTAATTAGAATGGTTCCCAGCATGATCTCCCAGCACACTGCTAGTATAAACACCACCCATCTGAGTTTCATTACAATAAAGAAATCAAATAAACAGTGGACCAGAAAACAGTAGTTTGGGCATGGCTCATTACAGCACAATGCGGTTAACATTCCTCACTCTGGAGGGAAAGAAGGCACTGGGCCAGGCTGATACCAGAACTTTGTGTCTTTATTAATGATGGGGGTGAGACTGGGGATTATTTTTTACCATTAAAATTTTCTGGAGAATGAAGACTTTTTTTTAATGAAAAGAAAAAAGGTGTTTTCTGAAGCTTGTTGTAAACAAAGAGAAAAGTAATTATTTGCTTAGGGCTTCCCCCTGCTTCTCTGGCTTCTTATTGGATATACTGGTTACAATTAGATAAGGAATGAAAAAGAAAGAGGAATACAGCGTCCGTTAATCTGCTTAGAGTTTTTTATTTTTTTGTTTTATTTTATTTACTTACACTTGGAACAAACAAATCTTTGCCGATGAAGACTGGATATACCTCTATGATTCCTAAAATCCAGAATAAAAAAAAAAGAATGTACATAAATAAGTCATTTGTGTATTTATATATTTTACTTGTCTTATTCCCACTTACGAATATTTGGAAATATTCACATAAAGAATCACTTTGAAGGTTTATCTGCATCATTTAGCATGACCTTGGAACCGTCAAAGTGGAGAAAAAAAATTCCAAAGATTTCTGTCCCCCACATTAAACACTGTCCTTAGTAACCATAAAAGTCCAATGACACCAACTGAAGTGGAGTCACAAACGCAGCAAAGGAAAGTTTCTCCAGGGACAGCATATCCCGCAAAAACAATGCGGGGAACATCCTGGGTCTTGTGCCTTGTGACCCGTGACTGTGGTTCAGGATTCGACCACCTTGGCCTTGTGCGTGATAGAGGTTTTTCAGTCCTTCAATGACAATGTGATTGGGTAAAACAAGGGTAGAAAAATCCTTTAGTTTCCTTTCTAAGACAAGCAGCATTTAGGTATGCAAGCATCACATCGCAAGGAGTTAAAATTTTAAATTCTTACAGAAAAATGATGATACTTGTGGGAACCCATTCACTCAGAAGTTTCCAGATGCATCGGGATAAGATTAAAATACTTCTCAAATAACCCCTTTTTGTTCCCATTTTGTCCTCTCTAAAATGCTGTTGTATAAAAGGACCCAAAACCATGATCCTAAATGGCATGACTCCATCATGAAAGAAAAGTCAGCAAAACTGCCAAGCGCATTGAAGTGGGTCATGTTGGGAAAAAAGAACTGAATGAAGCTGAGCTGAGGCGCAGCCTCTGACATGGAGATTCATTTTAATTTGGGGAAGGAAACAATCACTCATCCCTGAGCAAAAGAAAAAAAAAAGAGGAAAGAAAGAAACAGAAACAGGGAGACGTTTGTCTGCAGAGGCTGTCTCAGGGAGGAACTTAGAAGAGTCAGCTTTTCTGTAACAATTTCAAGTATTATTTTGGAATTAATTGTCCATCTATCATCTACATGGTGAAAGACGAAGTCAGAGAAAGTGAAAGTGAATATCCAGAGAAATGAAAGCTCAAGGTAGCATTTTTTTAAATCCAAAAAACACTTCTATTTCATATTTTTGATTGGTTTCTTAGCCTGCTTAAAACCTCAAAACAATCTGCCTAGTTCCAAAAGACACCCGCTCTGTTGATTTAGACAAATATTTATTGAACATCTGTCTGCTAGACGATCAACTCTATTTGTCAGCATTGGGCAACGCATTTGTCATGAGCCCCGCAATGCAGCCAGTGTCCTTACCTGCTCAAGATGCAGCTCAGCAGAGCAGAAATGACCAGCATAGTTTCAAACCATGAGGTTGAAAGACTCCAGCGTCCACCGGAGCTGAATGGAGAGATGGTACCAACCTTTCAGAGGTTCTCTTTCCACCCACAGTCCCTCAGGACCAGAACAACGCCAGAAAATAATCTGATCACTTTGTGGGTGCCCAAAAGATGGCCTTGCATATTCCCTTTAATTTTTTTGCTTTTGAATTACGCACGTTGGATATTTTTCTTTTCAAAGGACGGTCCTGGGGCTGGAGCGGTGGCTCAGCGGTTTCGTCGCTTGCCTGGCAAGCACGAGGACCCGGGTTCTAAACCCCAGCACCACGTACACAACTGAGTGTTGGAGCAACTAAGGCCATGTGAAAAACTAAATAAAGTTGTTTCTCTCTTTCTCTGTCTCTCTCACTGTCCCTCTCTCTTTAAAAAAAAAAAATCAAAGGACTGTCCTACTTGATGTCTTCTAACATGATGACTTAGGTAAAATATAAAGATCTGATGCAGCTCATAGCATTGAGGCAGAATACAAAAGCCAGCAAATTGGAGCGATCTGCTTAAGTTAATTTGTTTTGCTTTGCACCAGCTCCCTAGGAGGTGTAAGGCCCTGACATGCCTTATTTCATTTCAGTAGTACACTACGGGACCCATACTTCACAAATGATGCTGGAGGGAAAACAGAAATGTTTTGCTCAGTCTCTTAACAGCTGAGAAGCGGAGGATCCAGGATTGCTTTTTTAAAATTTTTATAATTTCTTATTTTTTTATTTTTTAAGAGAGAGGGACAGTGAGAAAGACAGAAAAAGAAAGAGGGAAACAATTTTATTTAGTTTTTCACGTGGCTTTCCTTGCTCCGAGACTTCGCTGTGCATGTGGTGCTGGGGTTTGAACTCACGTCCTCGCACGTGCTAGGCAAGTGGTGTAACCACAGAGCCACTGCTCCAGTCCTCAGAATTGCTCATGCTTCAGAGTCCTCACTTTTTCTCCTCTTCCCTGGTCATTCATTGTGTGTGTGTGTGTGTGTGTACAAAGTATATACCTCTGCACAAGCTAGGCTTCAGAAAATAAAAGCACAAGGAAAATTGTTCCATGGAAAGAACATAGAATTCTTCTTGGTACAGCGCCCCACATGAGAACAAGCATTAAAACCTGCATATTCTAGCAAAACATAAAAAATAAATAAAATAAAATAAAACAGGAAAGCAAACAAAATTCTGGGTACAATTTACTTTTTGAAATCTCGAACTGTCTTTCCTCTGCCTCGTGGTGCTGATCCTTGAACACAGATCCAGGTGTGATGTACCCAGGAACAGAACCATCCAACCAGACCGTAACCTGATGAAGCATTTATGAAGAAAATAAAGAGGAGGAATGATTGATTCGCAACAATTGATCTGTGGTTATTCTCTAACTGGGATTATTTACACTGCCTTGCAGACCATTGCTGAGAAAAACTGAAAAGATAATGCACCTTGCTAAAATCAGCTTAGAAAGGAAGCAAGGAGGCTGTTCTGCACCTGTACTCTGGTGCAGCTACCTGGCTTCAGGTGCGTAGGCCACTGACACCTTCTCCTACTTTACATCTGTTAAACTGAGCTTGGTCTCAGATTTCCTTCCAACTCTGATGTCCCTGTCAACTTTTAGCCCTGTGACTCATTAAAAAAAGAACCTCAGAGCTGTCTATCATGATTTTAATGTGCAAATTCTTCTTCCTTTGGCGAAGGGTAAATTCTGTCTTTTCAAACCTCATATAAATGCTGAAACTTGGTTAAGCCATCCAAAGGTTGAGTCAAGGCAGGAAGGCAACAGATGCTGTCAGAAGATTATGATCCCGAGTTTAAAATGCGTCTGTGTGTGTGTGTGTGTGTGTGTGCGTGCTCGCGGGTGTGTGTGCATGTGTTCAATGTGTGTCCAGGCAAGGTCACAAATTTGACCTTCTGCAAGCAGCAAAAGTTCCATCCACAGAACCCGCTGTGCCTGCATCTGGCAATTCCTGACTCGGGTCAGTGGGGAGACACTCTGTGTTGATTTTGCTTTTGTTTAACACCCATGTGGCATTCAGCATATCAATAATATATTTCAATCTCATCACGAAGCCCTTCAGTGATTTACTTTGCAAACCTCCCAGGTCTGTCTAGCCACAGGAAAGCTGCGGTCTTTTGTTAGAAGCCAAAAGGATGGCGGTCAAAACACAGGAGCAAAACTACCCCACGGAATCCGATGTTGTTCCTGCCATGTGCCCACGGCAGCCACTGAGGTGCTTCTGCTCTCTGGAGAGAGCACTTCCTGTGATGACTTCCTCTGAGTGACAAGACGTAGGGAGTTTGGGCATGATTGGCAATATTCATAGAAAAACTTGCTGCAATAATTTAATGTGTCACTGTCTGAAACTCCCCAGACCTTTCCGCTTATTTCATATTCTGCTGTGTGGATGCCACGGAGAGTTGCTCAGTTCTGCACAGCAGTGAGAAATCCTCTAATCCATATGGGGTGTGCGTCTGATCTTTTGTGCTGCTCTATATACAGCTCCGCAGGGAAGCGGTCTTTCGATTGGTCTCCAACTCATCAAGGAATCTGTTAAGACCCAGGCAAAGATAAGACCCATCCCTGCAGGTACCTACACCAAATTTTAGTATTTCTGTTGCCTACTCTTCCCACTTACCTATCAGTCCTAATCAGTCTCATTTTCGTTCAGTCCTCCACCTCGAATCATTTCACAGCCTTTGCTGTCCCAGGACCTTACATTCTGCAACCTGGATTCCTATGCGCCTGCATTCTCTCATGAAGCTTTATGTTTGTACAATGGACATGGAGGAATTATATCTAAATATGAGTCTGACTGTGTACAACAGAATCCTTCAGTGTTTCCTTTGCTCATGAGATGCTCACTAATCTTACATACTGTCCACATGGCTTTACCTGAAGTCCCAAAGCTCCTGGAGAGTTGGCTACGCACAGTGCAAAGTATTAATAAGATCTTCATGTGCATTTGACAGTAAATAGGTGAGCAAAATTGAGCAGGGAAAGAAAGGAAGACATAGTGTTACCACTTATTGTGCACCCAGCAATTGAGATACATCATTTTATTGGCAATCTTCTTCTTTTTCACTTGTCGTGAGAATGAATTTCTTAGTGCAGAATTAAATGCTCCCGTTTTGCAGATCAGGAACCTGAGGTGCAAAGAGGCTAAATGACTGCTTTACAGAGCTGCACAGATAACAAGGGCCAGGGCCAGGATGCCAGTCTGTTTCCAATATTCTTTTATTCCTTCCTCATCCCCATGTAGTGAACAAAGTACCCTTCGATACTCTCATCTGTATTTCCAATGAACTTCCTTCTCTCTGCAGCAGGAATTCTCTCTTTTTTCCTTTGGTGACTTCCTGCTCTGTCCCTCTGCGTTAAGAAGCAAAGTGCTTTTCAGCAGCTGTCACTTGCTTATACATTCGTATCTCCACCACATCATCCCCTTCTCATTCCAGCCACCTCTGATCCAACTTTGCCCCATCCCTCACATACACAGTGTCTACTGGAGCTAACAGGGACTTCCAGGTGGCTTCCATGCCACAGAAGCAGGTGGCCCCCTCCAGCCCTCTTTTGTCGGAGCCTGTCAACAGCAAATCATACTTTCGAGCACCTTCAGCAAACGTTGTCTTTCCCCGGAGTTCAGCCACTTCCTTCCTTCACCTGTATCAATCTCCATCTCTGCTCTTCCTCGCAACTTTTTATTCCCAGTAACATTGGAGAATCTACTTCAGACCCTGTCTTTTCCAGCACCTTCTCCAAGGCAGATTTCAGAGGGCTGAGTCACACCTCCCTGCCTCTTCTCCCTCTCTGCTGCCTTGCACAGTCCTGAGGGTCCACACTCAGAAATACTTTTCTAAGCCATTGGCTTAATTTCCATTTCTATAAATACTGCACATCTCACCGATTGGGGAGGATGGGAGCATTAAAAACAATAACGCTTGCTACCTTTCTTTTTGCATGCAGAGGAGAAAGGCCAGATCTGGACCAGCGGAGGGCATCCTGGGCCAGTGGCTTTAATGGTTTCCTAGGTGAATCCTCTTCTTCAGGCAGTTCTCCCTCCAACATATTCCTGAACCACCTCCCTAGAGACAGATCCCTAAACCGCTTTTTCCGTGTCTGAGTAAAGTCAACAAATATAATAATAATGTAGCAACACAGCCAGCCCACGGACAGAGGCCTGGAGAAAGTCCCTGGAGCCATTTGCTAGGGATTTGGGGGCATCTGTCTCTGGGTTGTGGTGGACACACCTGCGTGACCTTCTGCCAGGTCTTGGGTAGAGGAGCCTCGTCCCTCAACAGGGAAGGGTCCAGATCTGCAGGGCTCATGCCCACCCCATAGCCCATGCTCCATGTCCTAAAGCCGAAGAAAGGGTGAGCAGGACAGGGACAATCGATGGCATCAGGTCAAACAAGAAACTATTCTGATGCCTGAAAAAGCAGACAGACATGGGCAGGACTTACGGAAGGGAAATATGAAGAGCTGCGGATCTATCCAGAGAAACAAGTGTTTTAACTGCTGGAAATGTTTCTTTCATTGTGTATCCCTCAAAACAAAACAAAAATTTAAAAAAAGACTTTATTCAAAGAATTCACCACAATTTGGCAAAAGAGAACAGTGAGAATTTGAGGAACTTGAGCCTCAGATTCCCCTCACCTACCCACTTGCACATGATAGAACCCTCAAAGTTAGGATTTCTTTCTCTGTTTATACCCCAGTCCAGGGCTCAAGTCTTACCCAGCACATTTACCAACTACTGCAGGCAGACCAGGTCAAGAGAACTGGGGCACATGGGTGAAAGCTCCTGACTTGGGCAACTGGGAACAGTGGGTTCTGATTGTCCCTACCACAGCTTGCTCATAGGGCAGGGAGAGCAAGCCTAGCAGACCAGGGGATGACCCACCTGTCCCGCACCCATTCGAACATCATGCTGGAATACATGGCCCCTTTTCTGTCCACCGACTCTACAAGTGAAGCCGTGAAACAACCCACAATTATTTAAAAGTTTTAAAATCCTACAAAGTATGCTGCCTGGCCACATCTAACTAAGTTAGAAATTTGGGAAATTAACAAAAATACAGAAGCTTCCAAGTAACCACTGTTTCAAAGAAGTCACAGGAGAAATCAGCAGATCCTTTGAGATGAATAAACACAAGTGGATGAGAAACAAAATCCAGATTAAAAAATAAAATTAACTCTTGAAGAAAAAGAAGGAAAAAAAGGAGAAGGAGGAGACGACAAGGAGGAGAAGAGGAGGAGGAAGGCAGCTCTCACACGGACAATCTAATCTTCTATTTTAAACACTGGAAAAAAAGAAGCAATGAGAATAAAGGAAATTAAAAAGGTGAGAGCAGGTACGGATAGAATCAGAGACAGAAAAATCTGAAAGTCAGAAGTGGACAAAACGCTAGCTATAGTGAGCAAGCGAAACAGGAAGGAAGACTCAAAGTGTCAAATCAGAAATGTGGACAGAATTCAGGCCTGTGGGTGTGGCAGATAATGTTGACGGAGCTGGGCAGCTGTGCGTAGGTTGGAGACCCTTGCCCTGGGCTAATGAGCAGGAAAGAAGACCGGCTTGTGGAACAGGAAGTCAGTGACACTCAGACGTGGAAACCAACAGAGGAATTCTTCCAGCAGCTCTGACACCAAAGAAAGGCATTTCACAGCACAGGCAGAAGCTAATCATCAGAAATGATTCACAAGTTCCAAGCCCGATAAGCCACAACAAGGCCATGATGATAATACTCTTAAGTATTAAGCTGAAGTTCCTCTAATCCCAATGCAAAAATCAGGACCTGTCCTAAAAATGTGTGTGGTCAACATTGGACTTAAGTGGCTTCTTCCATTAGGAAAACAAAAATCATCTCTCAAATGCTGAGAAGTATGATCTTACAACTGGAAATTTACCATGGCTTCTGTCTGATTCCTTATGCTTTCTTGTTAAGAAGGACATTTTAATAAAATTAAACAAAGAACAGAACCACATAAAAACAAGTCTTTTTTGCAAACAGAAATTTATATTTAGGGCTGGAGTGGTGGCTCAGAGGTTACAGCACTTGCCCGGCATGCACAAGTACACGGGTTCAAACCCCAGCACCCACGTACACAACTAAGTGTCTGAGCAACGAAGGCCATGTGAAAAACTCAATAAAAATTGATTCTCTCTGCCTCTCTCTCACTCTTTTTCTCTCACTGTCCTTCTCTCTTTAAAGAAAAGAAATTTACATTTATATTCAAATTGCATATATGCTTCAGTTTTCCTCAAGACAAAAGGATCTCTCAATCTCGTCATTTCACACAACTGTTTTCTTTAGAGCTCAGGAAAAGTGAAGAAATGGGTAAGTTCTACAGTGTGGGACGTAAATGTTCTTTTTAAAACACAACCTCCATTCTCTCTCTAGGTCAGTGGTTCTGAAAGGAGTCTGAGCCACAGATTTGTCAGGGAGTTTGGGTTTTCAGTACAGACTTCAATGTGCTAATGACAGTCCGAGTTCATTGCTTTCTACGTACCAGGCAAGTGCATACTGCGTACTACACAGTAAATCGCACGTATAAAGTAAATTACGTGGGCATAGTAAATTGGGAAACTGAATCAGGAAAATGAAACGTGTCCATAAGTGACCTAACTAGCAATGGGAATGCTGGGAGCCAGACTTGGGCAGTCTGGTTCCAGAGCTGGGCACCACACTAATATTTCAGGGAAGGTGCCCGGAACGCTGGATGTTTTAAAAAGCCTTAGATGGTGTAGGTGTCCATCTGGGTCTGACAGCCACTGCCCTGCCAGTTTTCTGCTGGAAAGTATACTTGCAAACAACTGCGGTTCTTCTCACATCTGTGCTAATATTGCATTAAAGTTTAAGCATTTGGGGCAAAAGGCTGTCCTTGCTTTTTCTTGAATTTGTACTATAAGTGTTCACACTGCTTAGTAAGCAGATTATTCTAGTAGTATAATGAATATCAATGTGTGGTGAATATACTTCACTTCATTAAGAGGAAGCAGTATTAATAATACCCACAATGACATTTACAACCCTTGGAGTCTCACCTAGGGTGACATGGGCCTGGGAGCTTTGCGTCTGTGTCTCGGAAGTCTTGCAACATCACTGTCATTTACGCATGATACAGTTTGAGTCTGTGGAAAGGAGAAGCCCACAGTGGCAAGCCTAGGTTTGAATGAACTCAGCTATATTGATTTCAACTTTCCTGATCTTTCCAATAATCCTAGGTGCCTCACACAGATGACATCTGCAAGAGGTCATCTCATAGAAGACTGCAGCTGAGATAGCTCTAGAGCCTGACCTCCTGTGAACAGTTGTTCCTATGGGTCAAAACTGCTAGAGTCCTGGTTGGTGAATTTGACTTTCTTCTCAGACCCTGCAGTTTCTGGAAAACATAGATAAAAAAAATAATTCTGTTCCTCCTAAGGTTCCTAGAAAAAGGATGAACACGCAGAAATTCTGGAAGGAAACCAAGAAGACATTGGCAGCAGAGAAAGCAGTTTTGGACATGTGCTAAGAGCATGTGGTATTTTGAACTCCCAGAACTATTCTAGGGGCTGGAGTGATGGCTCGGCGGTTATGGTGCTTGCCTGGCATGCGTGAATACATAGGTTCAAAACCCAGAACCACTTACACAACAAAGTGCCGGAGCAACAAAAGCCACATGACAAAATTAAATGAAAAATTGATTCTCCCTTTTTCACTCTCTCTCTCTCACTGTCCCTCTCTGATTAAAAAAATACATTATTCTAGTGAATGGTATAAAGGAGGAGTCTTTCCTGAGTTATAATGGGGGACCCACTTGGCTCATGTATGAGAATAATCAGGTAAATATAAATACTTATATATTCAAGTGTAAAAAAAGTCAGCTGTCAACACTCAAGATTTCTATCCCCACTCAGTCAGGGACTCACAATGGCTGATTGGGCAACTCATTTAGCTTCTCTGGACCTTAAATGCTTGTTACACGTTAGAAGCACACTACTATATGCATTGTCCTTTCTTCCTAAATCCAAACACAGGTCATCTATGTTCAAATCAGAAGTCACAAACTAGAGGAGAGAAGATATCCCAACATCCCTAACTTCCAAGAATCTTAAATCCCTAGAAACCAGATGAGCCATGGAGTTGGGTGGGGTGGAATCTAAGTTTGCAGAAGGCCAGGAGAGGTAACTTACTATTTTATTAGCATCTTTTCCCAGATCTTAACATAATTTTCAGACATCCACAAGACAAGAACAGGTACTTTCCAGGTCCCTCCCCCGCATGTTGCACAGAGGAAGTCTTATGCCTTGGTGTGGGCGGGTCTGTGGAGGACTCCTTTGGAATGGCCCCTAACCTTTTCCACTGTGGCTGAGCAAATGCAAAGCGTGAGACCCACAGCTGCGTCCCAACGGCGCTCCTTCTTGATCTGACTGTTTGCATGGCGGAGCGCAGTCTGAAAATCCATTGAAGCTATACTTAGCATTCGAGCAAGCTTCTATACTTCACAAAACATCTTTTAATACTTCCCTTTGCCTGGCTGGCTCAGAGCATCATGACACTAATGCTAAATGCATCCTCTCGGACGATCACCCTGATGATGCATGTTCTGGGTTGAGTCGTAACACACTGAAGGATAAGGTGGCATCGTAACCCCACACCCTGTGCTGATGAATACAATCTTACTAGGAGATTATCGAGTTAGATGAGGTCACCCTTGATTAGGGCAGGACTTACTCCACTGTGGCCTTTGCTCTTGTGAAAAAAGACACAGACGTAGAGGGAGGATTCTGAGTGACAGCAGAGGCATGGACCAGAGTAATGATGGATCCACAAGACAAGAAACACCCAGGATGGCTGGCAACCCCAGAAGTAAGGAGAACAACGTGGAACAGCTTCTCCCCCAAGAGCCATCAGTTAAAGGAGACGTAGCTAAGCCACACCTTGATTCTCTACTTCTGGACTCCGGAATTTTAAGAGAAGAAATTGATGCTGGTTTTTTGTTTTGTTTTGTTTTGTTTTTTTAAGAGAGAGGGACAGTGTGAGAGAGAGAAAGAGAGAATCAATTTTATTAGTTTTTCATATGGCTTTCTTTGCTCAGACACTTCATTGTGTACATGGTGCTGGGGTTTGAACTTGGGTCCTTGTGCATGCCAGGCAAGCGCCGCAACCCCTGAGCCACCGCTCCAGCCCTATTGATGCTGTTTTAAGGGCTGATTTGTTACAGCAGCCCTTAGGAACTACTGCTCCCTATACACAGATGCTGCTGTTCCCACATTGTGACTGATGTAACTAAGAGGTGGAGCGACTTGGCCAAGACTGGCCACCTAGAGATTGTTCCAGCTCACATGCAAACACAGACCGTATGACTCCGAACGAAGGCTTGGTGACCACATGGCCAAGGCAGTTGCCAACCATTTCCCACTAATGTCATCCTGTTGCCCCAGCTTGCTGACGGGAGCTCTTTGGTCCTTCTGTGAACAAGTTGTAAAGCAAGAATGCAGATTCAGAACATTGAAAGACGGCTGCGTTTTGCTTAGGCAGCAAATGTGCTTTTGCCGCTTGGTGTGTTCCCCCCGTTTTGTAACAGTCAGTCAAAGCCACTCTCTTCCCCCAGGGGCTGTGGTCGAGGCCACTCACCTTCTCGCTTCTGAAACACATGACCGGGGTGATTGTCTATGTTCCTGCATACAGTGGTAACTTCATTAATGGGTACAGC